>CAEGAF010035275.1:0-21119 GCA_903067075.1 Micropoecilia bifurca | reverse complement strand
AATACGGTATATGAAAAAAAATTTAAATGCTCTCTGGTTTTGTTCTGGGGGCCGGACCAACTGTGGGGGCGGGCCGGATCCGGCCCGCGGGCCGTAGTTTGGGGACCACTGTCATAGATGCTTCCCCCCTCTTGACTGAGCTTGAACTACTATGGAAAGAAGAAGAGAGTCTTTGAAAACATTTGCAACTGTATTGAACTGAAAGGCGACTCAACAATTGCTGAGTCAAACAGATTTTCAGATTTTTGTCAGGCTTTTATTTTCTTTTAAATTAGATCCTTTTTTGTTTCGCAACCTAATGTAAACTTAGCAGTAATGTATCCACAATCCTATATAAGTTATTCTTCCTGCTATTTTAAATCTTCTTTGCTATTATTGTGAAATTTCAGATGGAAAACCAACGGTCACACTGCTGCAGGATCCCTTGGATAAGTTGATGCATACCAGTGATTTGATTTCCTTCACCTGTCAAGTCAATGTATCCTCTGGATGGAAATACATATGGTACAAAGACAGCAATCCATTGAAGTCCTCTGAAAACACTCACCAAATTGCTTCTGCTAAGACGTCAGACAGTGGATCATATAAGTGCCGAGTTGAAAGGCAAACACCAACAACGTTTTCCTCAGAGAGTGGGGATGTAGAACTTAAAATTGACGGTGTGTTTTAATCCTAATTTTTTTAGCATAGTGTATTGTTAAACATGTTATATCACATCTATGACTGTATTTGTTGCAGTGCGCCCCAAGGCCAATATAGTCCTCTTAACTTCTTGGTCTGAGGTATTTTCCACTGACAGTTTAAAGCTACAATGTGACGTGATGGGCAGTTCAGACTTGTGGAACTATACATGGTAATAACACAAATAAATAAGTGTTCTGTATTTATTTGTATAGTTCAAAATGCATTTCCATTGTAACAAATTCTCTAAAATGACTACAACAGGTATAAAGAGGGCATTAATGTCAGTGAGTCGGCTTCATCGAAATATAAGGTCACGCCACAGAATGACCCAGAGCAGAGCTCATACACCTGTGAGGGCATTCGCACCGAGAGGCCATTGTTTTCAGTACGCAGCGACTCCTACAGAACCAAGAACCTACGTGAGTATAACTCTCTCATTGATTTTCACCTTGACATATTTGATCCCTTGTTTTTTTATTCATTGTTTGTTTGTGTTTTATATAATTTGTAGTTTTAAAGAGGAGGATCCTTCTTTCCATCTCTGGTTTACTTTTCTTCGGCATCATAGCTGTTTTCATCGGATGTGTTGCCCTAAGAATCTGCCGTAAACCAGGTTTGTGATTTTTACATTTACAATTTGTTAATGATTGTTAAAGATTAGTCCGTATTTTGACTTAGAAGTGTTAGATATCACTGATTCCCTTTAGCTTTTCTAGCTGAACTGAACACAAGGCCAGTCACAGCTAATGTACCCGATCAGTCAGGCCAGTGCAACTCATTAGTCAAACAGAAATCACTTCCGACTAAAACATCTTAAAGCTTTTATTAAGCTATGCGTTAACATAGTTTGAACACCACAAACAAAGCCAACGTAGCTGCTGGTGAAGGCCAATAGTTATTTCAAATTTATGTGAAGCCAATTTCTGGTAAGATGTGACACACAAAAGCCGCTAAGGTTTTTTTTTTTTTTTTAACTTTTAACTTTTTGTTATTGTCACACAGTTGCTGCAGATGACAAGCAAGAGGAGGCCAATCTGTTTCTCACCATGGCTCAGTTAAAAGACCGAAATGGTAGGTAGAGCCCACATTGTGTGGTTTGGTGGGTGTAGACAACCTTTCCTGAAAGTGCTACATACTGCCCTCCAGATGATTAAGTTCAAGAGGATTTTTTTTAAAGGGATTTTTATCAGCTCACACATTTTAAGTTTGTGTCATACTGGAATGCGTGTTAAACGTTTAGGTTTCAATTCCTTCCCATCTTCTGCTACAGATGCACCCTGTCCTCTGGTTGAGTACATTACTGATGCGGATGTTAATCCACCTGCCAAAGGTAATATATAAAGATCTGATGTTTTGAAGATTAGTCCAGACTGTGGAAACAAGCAAAAACCAAGCAGAGGACAGAGAATAGTTCTTCTTTGGTACCTAAAACTAGTTTCTCACCTCATTGCTAATGATAACTTTCTTTTATCTGGCGTGAAGAAGGGGAGGAGAACGACACAAGCTGCAGTGAAGCAACACCTCTCCCGATAATGTCGCCGGATGAGCAAGGTATTTCTTTGGTAACTACAAAACAACTCTCTAGTAAGACAACACAAAACATTTCTGACCCGATTTTCTGCACCTCTGTTTTCAGCTGCGACAATCAACGGGAAAGAGACGACAGAGAACGGTGGCGGGATGGTTTCCTTCCTGCAGTGAATTACTAGAGAGGACCCTAAAATGTTGTTCACAGGTGGTTACATATATTTGTCAGACAACTGAATACAGCATAACAAACTCAGCTTAACAAAAAGTCTCTTGTCATGACTTTCGAGTTAGAAAACTAGCAATTTACTGTATCTATATGACAAGGAGTAAATAACATGATCAGGCAAATGGATTTATTTAATGGTCAGCACTTTCAGATTTGGCAAATGAAACTGTGTAGATTTCTTTTTTTATTATTATTTTACGTAAATAACCTAGCAAACAAAATGTAGAGTCATGAATATTTTTAGTGCACCTTCGCTTTTCAGTTCATGGTTCAGTTCTCCAAACAGACACCAGATGTCAGTATAACGTATTCCAGGTTTGTTTTTAATATTTTTAATGGTTCATGACTGAATGTATTTTGCATTGCTTTGCATTGTGTTTGATATATTTATCTACAAATTGTGTGCCTTCATGTATTCATTTTTAAAAATAAGAAGTTAAAAAAGTTCTGTTAAAAATGTATCCGCAGTGTCAAATGTGACAGCAAAAAAATAAAATAAAATAAAAAAAAATAAAAACAAACAAAAAAACCAAGTGATGATTTCACAAGCGGGCTGCTTCAGTCAGGTTGGACCTGCAGACAGTAACAAGACAGGAAATCCACATGGAGTTATTATCCAGATAGACAATAAACCGCCCCCCCAAAATAAAGCAATCAAATTTCATGATATCACTCACTCCCATCTACTTCAGGATATCGGTCAGTCTCTCCACATAGTACTCATAGTTCTCCTGGCAATCCTCCCACGGTGTAAAGCTCTCGCCCTCCTGTTCCACATACATTTCCCAAACATGCTGGAAGTCAATGGGCTTCATCATCCGCAGCTTGCAGCCGGCTCTCGCCAGGGCCTTCAGGCCTTCCACTATCTCCGGTTCCTCCCATTCGAAGAGACGGGAGCAGAATATGGAGAGGCGCAGCAGCTTCTTGCGCTGCTGGAGGATGTTTGCCAATTTGGTGGCACAAGCGACGCAGGGGCTGGATGAAACGTACCATGTCACGTCATATTCCTTAGAGGAGTTTGGGAGAACCTGTAAGAAATAATGCAGGTTGGGTGTTTGATTGCATAAAAATGGAAAACAATTAATATGAGTTGATATGAAGGTAATGTTTTTGCTTAGTATGACTCCAAGGGGTGAAAAAAAATTAAAAGAACAGTTTGGAGTTTGGATAATTTGGATGATTAAAGTTCCAGCAAGGGCAAGTCTTGACTAGTAAAGGAGTCAAGACTAAAACATCAGGTGCCCACTGGGAAACACCTGGACTCAGGTTTTCCAGTCCACAGGTGAATCTCAATAAACTAGAATACAATCAAAACATTTAATTCAGCACTTTCAGTCTAAAAATGAAATGTATATTTTATACAGATTCATTACGCAGAGTGGTATAGTTAGACCAAGAATTATTCATACCTTTGGTAGATTTAGATTTTAAGGTTGTTTTTGCATTCAACAAAGAATTTTGTAAACAAGATAATGGAGAAAGATCATTTATCTCTTGTTATTTGAACTAGAACAGATAAAACAGATAAAAATTATTTAAACTTTTCTCAATATTCAGCGTAGAAATCTTTATGGGTATTAGAAAAATCTCATCTTTCTTATAATTGTCTTACTGTAACAAATTTGCTCCCATTATAGCTTCTCTATCAGACTCAAGTCAAGACCAAGGCTGGTTGAGTCTGAATAAACAATATTAGACTCTCTGGTGGTACTAGAAGACATTCTAGTTCATGCATTAGCATTATAAGCACTTATATTTGGTTTGGGATTGGCTTTAGTGTCTCTCGTGTTCCCTTTCACAATGCTCCTTAAATTCCTGGGTTTCTCCAAAAAGGCTGACCTCTGTGCTGACTTTGGACCGACATTGGCAGATGGCTCGGCTTTCAAATGATCACCAATTGTGGAAAGTTCATGCTGGACCTTGTGCAACTTCTCTCAGGTTCTGGGAGTTTGATTTCCAAATGAGCAGCAGCGTAGATGTTTAGATTGTATGTATGTGTCTATATGAGATGTTTAGAGAAAAAATAGGATGCTGAATGTCACTAAAAGACATCTGCTGTAAGTGCACTGCACAGGTGTGGGCGGGTCATTTTGTGGTCTCGCATTACAGAGTTTCTTAAATTAGAACGGCAGGCAGACCATTCAGCTATCATATTTCCCTTTTTCTGACACGAAATCCCGTATTTACTTTGGGACAGTCTCTCGGTTATTACAGATGAATATGTGACATTTAACCTGGTACTGATGTATTTGAGATCTGCTTTAGTAATTTAGGCCCCAACTCACTTGACTAAATTCATGAATTTGACATTATAGTAGAAAATGAACCAAGTTGCGTGTCTTTCCTGCACTACTCCTCCATGTTTGTGTTGTAACCCCTCAAATGATCTCACTGCATGACCAAACGTCATGAGTCTGTTTTGTTCACAGACAAAAACTAGATAACGCTTCTCCTTGATTGGATTTAAATTGCTTTTAGTGTGTTTATTTTCTCAACTTTACAGAAGTATGCAAGATCAAATTATGCTGAACTGAATTGAACTAAACGACATTGGATTTGATCAAGGGGAGGAGATTGAATTAAACAGAATTGGATTAAATGAAATTGGATTATTTGTAATATGTATTCATATTTACTTTAATTTTTTAGGAGCCCCAATGTGACTTTTCCTGTCAGATAATTCTTGACAAACAAAACTTCAGTTGAATTACTTTCAGGTTTTTCCCACAGGGACATTGTGATGTCAGAAGTACGATTGGATGAAAATTAAAATATGAGTAAAGATTTAAGAATTATCAAAAATGAAAAAAAAACATAGTATGAGAAGATATTTACTTCCACAAGTACATATTTATTGTAAGCGAATGTCAGTCACATGGGGTATACTAACGGGAACTAAATGAAAGCTATGACCAAGCAACTTTGGATGAACAACTAAAAAAGACAGAATGTTACAGATCTAAAACCATTTTTGAGGATAATTTTTCAAAATATATTAGGAAAGTAGAACATTTTAATACTGAAATTTGTCCACGAGGTTCTTAAGCAGAAAAAGCACAGTTCGCTTTTGGGTTTGTTGTCATTAAACACCCTACTTGAATAAAAAAAATGTAAACAAAAATAAGACTTTTGTTTTTATCTATACCAAAAACATTATTTTTTTCCTCTCCCATCAACTGGCAATGAGGGCGTCTGGTAGCATTTTGATTTTGCCTGCCTCTGCAGTGCTAAAGGCCTGCACTAGAGCGTTTTTATCACCTGCTGGAAAAAGGCCTCCTCAGCGTGGGCTGTGGCATGTTCGTCCTCCATGTAGCCTCTCAGAGGCTCTGCGTTGCCTCCCGCTGTGTCCACTCTGAAGCACAGGAGCGTTTTGTTCCTGCCCGATGAATACTCCACGTTCCTGAACTGAAACTTGAAGTAGAACGGGCTCATTCTCTCCCTGATAGACAGACAGTAAGAGTTACCACCTCATTGAATGCAGAGTATGTTTGCTCATCAAGAAATTCGCAAACTACCGGTTCACAACAATACCCGTTCCTTCTGACTGTCAGAGATACATCACTCTGTTATATTGTCACATTAAGTCTCCATCAATATACTCTGTAAATAATCTGATATGTGTCACATTCTCTCTTTGCTTTGCTCCATTAATCTGGCATGACGCATACAAACAGCCAGATGGTCTCACATAAAGATCTACTACTTTGATAATAAAATGTCTCAAACAACAGAGATTGGGGAGCAGATGTTGGGTATAATGATATGGCCAAACTTGGTGTTTGCATGACTCATCTCTATTTTTACTGTTGGGAAGTTAAGAGACAGCAGGTGCAAACGACTTGTATCCTGCCTCACACATACAAAAAAACTGTGTTTCCAAACTAGTAATCAGAACAAAGCCAGAAATCTCACTCACCCAGTGACAATTTCAAAAGGAGGCAGCTCTATGGGCTGAAACTCTCCATTATCCTCACTGTTATTTGCTGCTGCCCCTGTTGCCCCTTCGCTTTCACCGTTTGTCTTGTTCTCGTCGGCCCTCTGCGGCTCCGGGGTGTTCTCTTGCTTTTTGCTGAGCTTGTCAGGAGTTTTTACAGCCTTCTCTTTGGCCTTTTCCTTGTCCTCCTTCTCATTTGCTTTGGTTTCTGGCGCTTTCTCCTTCCTACGAACGCCTAACCGGCTGGTTCTGTCGGCCATGATGGTGTGGAAGTAGGTTGGAGGGTTGGGAAAAGAGACGAGACGGCAGAAATAGATAGAGGGAGAGAGTCGGTGCAAGTGGGGTGATAACCCTAGAGCAGTTACAGAAATAGACCCCATTGTGTGCTGAGTTAGGAGTCAAGCATGTGCATGTCTGGCCTGGTGCTGGGGCAGGCAGCTCAGTTAGCTGAGCCCTCTCCACCCCCTTTCCCATGGCCGGGCTAAGAAAAGGCCAAAGGACGGATCACGACAAAGTAAATGTGTATGGTAGGGAGAAGACTTTTTTTCTTTTTTTTTGTTAATTCCGCCACCTTTCACAAAGTTGCCAAAGCAAACAGAGAAACATATACAAACTCTGTTCCATCTTTAATCCTCTGGCCGTTCTATCTGTCAACAGGCAGGCAACAGGCACGTTATTAATAACATTGCTTGGCTGCACACATGGGGTAACCGAGGTTATTTCAATACAGAGCGCAACTCTTTTCCTGGTGCCAGCTCTGAAGTCCTGCAGTGCATCGGGCATTAAGGAGGCCACCTAAAGGGCACTAAAAACAGGAGCGTATCTGGAGCAAGGTATAGTCTGAACAAACACAATGTGTGTGGAGTGCAGAGTGGTTCTATGCGCGTATGTGCTGTTAAGCAATCAATCTATGAAATCATCCCGCACCGAGGGGAGGACCAGTTTGATGAGGGTGTGTGTGTGTGTGTGTGTGTGTGTGTGTGTGTGTGTGTGTGTGTGTGTGTGTGTGTGTGTGTGTGTGTGTGAGTGTATTTGTGCAGATGGAAAATGTCTCCCTGCACTGCAGATATAATAACTTGAGGGGAAAGAGAGAGAGAGGCAAGAGGAGTAAAGCGAGGTGGGGGTAGTTCAATTACAATTTCCTTCCCTCCCTCTGTCTAGCTCTCTGCCAAGTAATTCATTTCTGAGGCAATTACCAATAGGGCCACATCCCGGCCCCAGTCGCCTAACTCAAATGGATGAGCTGTCACAGCCCAGGGGAGGGAGGGCGCAGGCAGGAGAGATGCTTGAAGCTGCTCCAGATACAATCACAAACAACAACACACCCAGAGAGCAAGCATTCGTAGCACATCTCCGAGATGAACACAATGACACATCCCATGCACATATCTTGGCTGCCACATCTTCATCTGCAGGGGGCGTCCTGTGGTGGTAATCATTGAGATAGCAGCAACCTCTGATAATAATTATCCATGAAGGAATTCATTGTGAAGTGGTTTCTCAGCAGAAATGACAGCAGCTGTTCTGAAACAAAGCTACTTCTGCATGTGGTCACTTTCAGACTTGCTGGTTTTAATACTTGCTGTAACTTAAGAACGTCCCTCTTCTAGCGAGACCTATTTGTGAGCCTACCTGATGGTGAGAAGAAAGGTGATCTGTTGGCTGTTACAGCCGCCTGCCTGCTGACTCAAATTTTATTTGAACGGCACTATTACAATTACCCTGCCTCCCCGCCGGCCTTTCCCCGAATAAAGATAACGCACTCTGATACAGTCAGGGCTCTTCAAAGCAGACGTGAGACCAGTGCTGTGACATGAGTCAAAGCAAAGCCTGTTTTAGAATAAAACAGAAAAGATAAATTGGAGCATACCTGCATTCTTATGATATGTTTAAACATTTAAAGACTCTTCCTTCTACTTTTATTTAATCGTTTTTGACAAAACATACCTCAGTGTTTAAAACTGAAATTTCTTTTTTCTGATGTCCTGGTGTTACGGTTTACAGCAATTGATGATGTATATTTTCATTTGCAGTGAATGTAATCCTTTTCAGGTGACAATGAAGCAATGACCTGCAGCCAGTAGAGTAGCACGAAGAAAACAAGCCTTACTGTCAATATAATATTGGGAAAATTTAATTTATCCTTGCTCCTTGTGTAGGATTTAAGAAGAGAAGCTGTAATCACAAGCATTTATATACAGTATATATCTGATTTTAAGCAAGGTTTAGTGCCTGCATAAAAGCAGTTTTGGCAGACTGCAAAGACTTTAAAGAAGCAATTATTTCTACCCATCAATCTGAGAAAGGTCGCCCGGCAATTTATAAATACATTAAGATCCACCGTTTCCAAATTGAGAAAAAAAAAATCATTCACATATGGAAAGCATTTACGACACTTTCTAACTATCGAATGCAAATTGCACCAACGTCCAGGAGTTATAGCTTAGATTTCACTGACAGAAAAGCAGGTTTCTGGAGGTTGAGTAGCTCAGGTTGTTTTCCACTTCAAAGACTAAAATCTGACCGATCACACAATAACTTTGGATGGAGACGGGGATCAAAAGTACCCAAGGGAGATTGTGACAGAAAGGGGTGGATGATTTAAGGCTGGAAGCAAAGAGACGCTATTTTTATCATGCAACTGTGACAACAAAAACCAAAGAGTGGGTCAGGATTCAACAACAGCAATGTTAGAAATTGGTAAAATTTTATAAAAAACAATTAAATGTAGTCATTCCCTATTTCCTAAGTGTAAACTTATGTTTTATCATGACTGTTTGGACAGCAAATAAACTTTTGTCCTCTCCTGACTGTAGGCAAAAATCCAGCAGATAATTCACTAAGCGAAGGTTAGAAACAGACAATAGGAACTTGGTGGTCGTCCGCAGACCCTGAGACGGCAAAATAAGGACAAGAGTATTTTAGACTTGATCTGATCTCAGATGTTTCAACAGTTCATAGTGTGAAAACCCATAGGCAGAATATCCACGTCTAAAACCATACTTAAGAAAGGAAGCTAGTTATTTCAGTCTCAAAATAACAGGTGTCGTCATTTACTACGTTGCTCACTCAGGTCTCTTCACAGCGACAAATGTTTTTTATTAAAGTCACTTTTCTAAAACTGAAAACCCTCCGGATGTTCTTCAGATAAAATATGGCTGACTCATAGCTTTAAGTCCACAACAATTTGTAGTTGGCTTTGAGGTAGATGAGTGTCTCCAAGTTCTTTGGTAGGACGTGGCCTCTCTCTGGCAACAGCAGCCACCTGGCTGCAGAGAAGATATTCTCCACCACAGTGTCACAAGCAGGTATGGTAAATGCTCTTTTGGCTACTTGAGCTAGCAGAGGAAAGTCAATGGTTTTACGGCGCCAGTAATGCAAAGCCTCTTCATCTGTGGGCTCCTCGTGAAGGTAGACAGATAACTCCTGTTCCAGGCTCTTAGCCTGTGTCGCAGGTCTCTGCTTGATAAAAGAGAACAATTTGCAGGGGCGAGACAACGAGGAGACCGGGGATGGCGATGGAGTAGGAAGACTTTGGGACTGAGGGCTGATGTCTGTGTTGAGGTCGGCCGGTGGAGAGGCTGTGGAATGTTTGGATAATTCCTCTAGGAGAATTTGCTTGTGCCAGTCGGGGTTGCTGCTCCAAGTAAGTTTAAACTGGGGGTCCAGGGTGGTCGCAGTAATGTACAAGGGGTTTTCCAGGATCGGAGCCAGAAGGCGTTCCAGGGACTGGTTTAGGCCGAGCAGGAGGGCGGGGCAGTGGGGAGTCGATGTCTCAGAGAGGTGCTTACGCAGACCGAGAACACAAGGCAGAGCCAAACTGATGGACACGTGCCTGTCCGGCTGGGTGTCTCTCTGTGCGTCTCTGTGCACCATGTCCCAGGCCTCAGTGAAGGGCTCCAAAATGTCAGTGAGTTCCCTCAGCAGGGCTCGTTCTGAGCTACTCAACGCGACTTCCCCGGGACCGCTCACCTCCTCCAGGAACTCCACTGAGTCCAACAGCCGCCGCAAGACCTGTAGGAAAAAAACATGAAGAAACGAAACAGCTATGAGATCATATGTCAGTAAATTTGCATTATTTAATGGACACATGCACATTTTAATTGGACTGTTTCTGGTACATCTAAACTGTCAATAATTGACTATCTAAGCTCTTATAATAGCATTATCTCAATATATACAATATGTTACGGAGTATGAAGACTATGTAAAGGGTCTATTCTGATTGAAAGTGCACATTTTTAAAGTTGAAAGATTTCACTGTCTCTGAGACGGGTTCTACAAAAAGGAGGATTTTACTCTCCAAAGCCCCCCACTACTCTGTGATGTCTAAGGTTGAAATCAAATTAAAGATTCAATGCAATCCACTGGTTTTCTTTATTTAGACCTTTTACGACTTGGCATTACATAAATGTAATTATAAGGAATTAGATTACAGTGAAAGACTAATCTTAATTGGATTGGATGGGATTGAATTGGACTGGATAGGATTCGACAGGATTGGATTGTAGTTTAATCAGATTGTCTATAAATGTACTTGAATTTAAACCTGTTTGATCCTCCATAAAGCAGTCTCAGAAACATTTTGTTGGTGTATGCAAAAATAAATGGTCTTCATTAACCAGAAGGGAAGCTACAATATGGTGAAATATGTTAATATTTAAGTTCCTTTATTCATCATCGTAATACTATTACTTGCCTTAAGTTGAGCAGCCCAGTCTGTAGCAGTACTGTGAAGGTTTCGGGTTCCCCCAGGCAACCACCCATCAAACACCTGCATGAGTTTTTCAGGAGGTACAGCAGAGGTAATGTAGTCATAGAAACGTGCGACCTTGGTCAAGGTAGAGGAAATTTGTGGGGAGGAGCGCAACCCCTCCCTGACACATTGTTCCAGAGAGCGAGAGAAACAGTCTACCCGACAAACGCCCAAACCCTGCTCCCATGACTCCCCCCAGTCTTCCTCCTCTCCATTACACCCATGGCCATTACTGATCCACTGCTTTGCGTTGTTTCCGTTATCCAGCACTTGATCTGTCGGATCACCATCTTGCCCGTTGGTAAGAACAGGAGGAAGCACGAAGCCAGGAAGACAACATGGCCTCGCCGCTGACGTCGCCGGAAAAGGGTCTGCAACGACGCAAAACGCTCTCCCTGACACGCCGTGAGAATGACACACTTCGTCAAAATCTGCCAGCACGCGGCTCGCCGAGCTGCTGCAAGTCAGTGGGAGGCAGGCCAGGAGAGCAGAACGTATCTGCCAGTCGGATGCAAGATAATGGCAGGTAACACCGAGGTACCTGCAAAAGAAAGAGAAAGAAGGAGGCCGCACAGTTGGGCAATCTAACCACGCTGCTGGTTTGTTTTATTTTTTGTTTTTAGGGTTTATGTTGCCAACTCACCCTGAAGCAGTTTGAGTTTGGCTCCTCCAGAGATCTAAGCTGAGACTGAGGGTGTGTGCTGATGCTACGGCCTGACGTGTAGCCAGCTGAGCCTGGTAAGCGTAGGCAGGGAGAAGCTGTCCCTGGATGTAGTGCTGGGGCTCAGGAGTGTAACGGGGCTCCAGGAGCTGCAGCAACTCCCTGAAGCCCTGATTTTCCACAATAGACACCGGCTGCAGATCATGCACGATCATCTTAGCTATCGCCTCGGAGATGAGAACCTACCATAATCCCAAAAAAGACAGAAAGTGTCAAAACCTGACATTTTGTACTCGCTTTGGATTTCATTGCTCTGCTCCATTTGAGGGGTTTCAGAGGGAGCGTTATTTCAAGGGGTGACAGACATTAACACATACCTGACGGGGGTCATGTCTGTCAAACTTAGTCCCCCCTGCTCGAGGGCCTCCTCCTCCCTCAAGGGGGCCCACTCCTCCAACACTCACTAGGGCTCCTCCTCCTGTTCCAGTTGTTACAGGGAGTGTGAAGCGGGGGTTTCCTCCATTGGTTGTGAAACTGTGCAGGCAAGCAGAGGAATAACCCTCTCTCTTCATATCCTTCCTTTTCACAAAGTCATCATACATAGCTGGGTGCTTACGCTGAATGGGAGAGAAACAGGTGTTATTGGATAACATGCTTAATGTGTGTCAGAGAGCAGCATGAAAGTGTCAATTTTAGTGGAGAAACGAATAAGCTCTCAATGAGACAAAAGCAATTGATCCAGCAATTGAATATATGCAGAGACACCAGCTGATCACACCGGACATCATTTCATTTATTTCTGCAATAGGATTTTGACACATTACCTTAAGATGCGTAACGAAGTTGGACGTAACGCTCCGCTTCGCCTGGATTCTGGTGCCACAAGCCTTACAGTTGGACTCGATTTTACCATTCTCCCCCTCGAACACAATATTGAAATAATCCAGGATAGACACTTTCGAAACTGACGCCATTGGAGCGAACAGCTGCTCTGCTCCGGAGTGAAATCAGCTCCGAGTCCGAGGAATCAGCCTCACCTCGCCCCAGATCATCAGCGCAGGCGAGCCGTCGTGTTTACATCCCAGATCCCCCCCCCAACCACCCACCACCCACCGCCCCGGTATCACGCGTAGAAAAATGATCGCTCCACAGACACAAGGCTAATTGGACTGGAAGGGCTCCCGTTGCTTGCGCATTCAAAATAGGCCACGGTCGAGCTACACAAGCAGCAGCAGCAGCGGCAACTGCAGGATGTCTGGAAACATCAATAACATAACCGTGAGGCAACATCCGCGCTTCCTGCGCTCCCATCCGCCGCTCGGACGCAAGCGAAGCGGAGACGGAGCGAAGAGCTTCATGGAGGAGGCAGGACACACAGCTGACCCGCTGTGGGTCGATCTGGATCAGGATGTGCAGCAGGTCGTGCGTTTTCATACATTCGTCAAATGATAAAAACAAAAATTGTTTGAACTTTTTTGTGTTTATTCTTTTTTCTTCAGTGAGGCAAACTAACCAATACAGATTCAACTTAAAAAAAGACTAGGAAATCAAAATTACACAGTATAGTCCAATACATTTATAGCCCCACTATTTTTGATAAATGCTCCTTGACCAGTAGCAGACTTTTAGCTATTAATGACATCCTGGCATAATTTCAACTGAATTTCTGACCACTTTTCTATGCAATATTGATAGAGGTAGTTTGAATTTATTAGATGTGGTATTTTGAACACAAATTGTCAGTTGGTATGAGATTGAGCTATATATTTTAAATTAGGCCATTTAAGATTGAGAATGCAGTAGCCCATCTACTTACAGACACAAAATGGCTGGAACACATACGTTCAGTTATGACTTCTTTCCATTGCCTAGATCCGTTGTACAAAAAAATGGCAATCAAGGATTTGCCATTTTTGAAGTTGCTCTACCAAAATTATACAAGTTTACCACTCAAAATAAGGAGGACTGAGAATGTTATGTGTTTAAAATGAATGCTTAAGATAAATTTTACTTTGTTTTTAATTCTAAAAGACTCACAGCTAGAACAAATAGCACTTGCTTACTTTTATTACATGATTTACAATGTTTTTAATGCTTTGTGTGTTTAGACTATTTTGTAAAGCACTTTGGTCAACTTATGTTTTACTACCAAATGAAAGACCTAACAGACATTTTGTGAAAATAATCTTGATGAATTTTTGAGATTTTGTTGGAATAAAAAAAATGATCAAGACCAAATGCTGCGCAACTGGAAGAATTCACCATGTCTGGTATACAACATCAGGGCTCTGTGCTTTGACGTATGAGGGGTGTTTTGAGAGCAAAAGGGAAGACGCTTTTAAGAAGATACTGATCATATGTGTGATCAGTGTACAAATTGATATCATGTTTAAACCAAAAAAGAATGAATCATATAAAGGAATCCAGTAAAAAGTTTCATTTAGCATCTCTAATTTACCTACAAATAAATGTTTGTAATTAGTGAAGAAACATTACAAAATGTTACACCAGCATGTCAACCTAACAATTTCATTATTATTTACCTAAATGGTAAAGGGATATAAAATATTTGAACACAAAATGTAGTTGATTCCACATTTATTTAAGCTGTGATGACAATTTGTTAGAATGTTCACAAGTCTTGGTCAAATTTACAAACTCCAACACATTTATATACAAACTCAAATAAGTTACATATTTGCACTAACATGGAAAATTAATGAACAATAACTTATGAAGCAGGAACTGTCCAGCCTGTGATTTCCACCTTCAAATCCAACAATAACTTTTTAAAATCATCCAATTCTGATGCTGCGATCTAGGAACTCTCATTTGCTGAAGGAACATCTCCTTCCTTCTCATTTAATCCAGTAGAGGTGTTTGCTTCAGGACCAATCGAGCCGTCATTGTTTCTCAAGTCGCGCTTCAGCTCTTGTTTGGCATTTAAAACCACAATCTGGAGAGCTGCAATCTCAGCTGAAAGCTCTATGACTGCAATGGAACAGACAGGAGAAACTCAATTAAGAGCCGCAAATTATTCAATGGAATTTATATTTACATTATACAATCGTCATGCCAGTGTTGAATTAACACCCAAAAGTGTCCAAGTCAGCTGGTGTTAAATTCAACCATACAGAGTGTCATTTAGAACAGTGTTAAAATATATTAAAAGAAACACCAGTGTAGTGTTGATCACAAAACATAATGTGGTGTTAAAAATGTAAATAAATGACCCCACAAGGTGTCAATATCAATCAAATCCAGTGGAAAATATTCAAAACTGGATGTAGTAAATGGAAAGTTTAACTTTTCTTAAACCCATTTCAGTATTACAGACCAATGTTAATTTAACAAAAAAATGGGCATCAATCTTTTAACACATATAAACACTTTTGTATGTTAATTCAACACCGGTATTTTTGCTGTGTGGATCCAAAGGTTCATGTTTTCAATTATTCTCGCTAATATACTGGTATTAGCGAGAATACCGGTATTCTCGCTAATACCGAGAATACCGGTATTAGCGGTGTGTGTTTACTAAGCTGTACACTGTGAATGCACAACAATGCTTGGCAAAAATGTCCTATATTCTAAGCCATACCTTGTTTGAACGAAGACTGTGCTTGTTTCAGAGACTGCGGCACCAAAATCCCGAACCACTTTAGTGGGTCCTGCTGAGGATTATGGTCTCTTTTCCTGCCTGGGTTTACCTCAGGAGATTTTTCATTGCTTATATCTTCACTTGTCTTTTTTTCTGCTGGATCACTTTTTGTAGTTTTTCTTCGTCTGATGCCTGTAAAATAAAAACAAAGAGTTGAAGTCTAAAAGAAAATGGTTTATAGTAGATATTGCCAGAACACATTTTTCTCTGCGCACCTTCTTCTTGAGGTCCAATATCCTCTATTGGGGTTGGTTCTTTTACAAATTCGTCATTGCATTTTTGTGACGATCTCTCTGCGCAAAACTCTACCTCATCATTCTCCAAGGTTCTGTAACACAGAAATACACAAAACAAAAAGTTAGTGGAAACTGAAAATGCTAAAACTTTTGACTTTAAGAGCATTTACTAATTTCCCCACCTAACATGCACAGAAACCAGTGGCTCCATCTCGTTTGCAAACTGAAGAGCAGAAACCTGCTTGTTTCCCATAGAATAACGGGCCTTGCTTATGGAGAACCACCCCTACATAGAAATAGAGAATAGAAGAAAAAATATAAAAATCTGTACAAGAGTACATTGGAAAAAGGTGAATAATTTTAAGCATTCAGAGAGGCGACTGATAAACAGTTGCATGTGCATGTATCTATATCATATTTTTTTCAAGAATGACGAATGCACTTTGCAAAAAATACTAAATCACTCAACAATAATAACTATGTTTTTTTTTAATGTTTTCTGGTAAGATTAAAAAAAGTCATTTTACTAAATTCATAAAATGCTCAATTTTCATGATTTAAATCGTTTTAAATATTGTTTTGTAATATCTAGCAAGCTTTGGTTAACAGCTTAGTTAATTACACAAACTAATAGATAAAAACAAATACAATTGCTTCTGAAATTTTTTTATTTTTGAAGAGTGCGAATGTGGATTCACATTCTATAATTTTTCTACCTGCTCGATGAGGGAGTTCAGAGTCTTTCGTTTCTCCTCCAGTAACTCGAGCTGATCCATAAAATAAAGCAGCTTTTCATCCAGCAAAACACAAGATTCTTCTTCTCTCAATACACCCATATCGGCTCTTTAGAAAGAAATGTTTTCCATACAGTTTATATCGCGGCTACGGTCAACACCAGATCCACTCAAGACTTCCGTATAGGTGTCACATGACATCGTAAGTCACATGACTGCATTTTTCCTCTGCCACATTGAAGTATAATTAACCACATGTCTATGATTAAACTTACCAACTTTGTGAATATTTATCACCATAACCAAAATATTTTCAATATTAGGTATTTTTAACATTATTAAAAATATCAGAAGAAACAAAATGTGTTCCCATACCGGGAGTCGAACCCGGGCCGCCTGGGTGAAAACCAGGAATCCTAACCGCTAGACCATATGGGACTTGTATCAGCCACGGGGACAGGGTTCTTGATAGACAGTAACCGTGACATTACATTTGGATCAGTATGTATTTCCTGTCCCTTACCCTTGTCTACTGCGTTATACACCCTCATAACCCAACTGCGGACAGCTCCATAAATTTCGCTAATGACAGCTCTGTCACTGTGTTATTTCCGTCATTATCATTCATGCTGCTGCACATTATCAAGTTAAAATGGCAAAAAAAAATTGAACGACGATAGAAGGGTGAAATGTAACTACAAAGCTTGTTCATGCCACAGTAAGCCTTACTCCGTCTATGTGTACCTTCAGGCTCCTTTCGAATAGTCTTTCTGTAAGTTAAAATTTCTTTATGAAGTACCCGTGATCTTTGCTACCTGTTTTACTACACACCTCACGTAACAGGATCATACACCCAGGTTCATAAAGCCAGCTAGAACTCTGCATTTCAGATCCCCCAGTAGCTCGCCGTGATCGTATAGTGGTTAGTACTCTGCGTTGTGGCCGCAGCAACCCCGGTTCGAATCCGGGTCACGGCAGGGTTAAAATCCCTGACACGGTTTGGGGTAACATTTTTTGCTATAATTTGTGTATGTGTTTACGTTTGTTGCACATTTTTAGTCTCAACGACTGACTTTAGCCCCATTCTGATTTATTTAAAATCAAATCTTAATTAAGTACATCCGTAACTCACTGCTCGATGAGCAACAGAATTCAACAGAACTGTTCCTCAGTTTTAAATTTCTAAGATTCTTGCGTAAGCGTGCTTTTTTCTTTTTTTAAAATCAAAAGGAGGAGGGTATTTGGCAAAAAAAATGGCTCTTGTTCATTGGTTCTTTTCGTAAGCAAAGTCCATGTTCCGAGACAAGGAGCCAATCATCTGAACCGTCAGATCAAATGCACGGTTTCATGGGTTAGGCACCAGCAATTGCAGGTTTTCCATTGGTGTTTGTAATCATGAGTTACCGCCCCCCAACTTGACAGACTTCCGTGTTGGAGCTCACGCGTCACACTTTCATGTGAAGCAGTTGGGAATCTGCTGGATATTAATTTTTATTTTGCCCAGTCTTCAGACGTTCTTACAAAAACAGTGTGGCTGGTCCATAACATTGTTAGCATCTCTGGTGAGTTGAACCAGCTGATTCCAGCTTTTATTTTTATTTTTATTTTTAATTTTATTTTTTTCATTTATTCTCTTGAACTCTGACTTTGAAAGATCTGAGAGCTGGAATTGCTTTTCAGTAAGGGTACTAATAATTAAAATGATCACTAATAATAATAATGATAATAATAATAATGATGATGATGATGATGATGATGATGATTCTGTCTTCAAATAGATAATGGATGCCTCCTCATTAAAAAAAACTCCTCATCCTTTCTGGCCCCGGGACCTGGTGATCCCCTCCTATGTGGCTAATGATCGGTCCATGTCAGAGATTCTGGTGTTCCTCTTCTCTGTCTCTGGGGCTTTTCTACTTGTAACCTGGCTGATCACTGGGATCGCTGGCAGGCTGGGAACATGGAGACGTCTGGCCGTCTGCTGGTTTGCCGTTTGTGGATTCATCCATAGCGTTATCGAGGGATGGTTTTCTCTTTATTACGACATTTTACCAGGGGATCAGAGCTTCTTATCACAACTGTGTAAGTACCACCATAAAAATAAAACACAAAGAAAACCATGTCAGACATGTATTCTTGATTTTGAAGGTAATATGTATTCTGTTTCCCCCTCTTAGGGAAGGAGTACTCCAAAGGGGACAGTAGATATATTATGTGCGTCCCAATCATTTTAAAGACACTGATTGAAAAAATATACATGTGTAAAATATAAAACTGAGGTGATATGGTTAACTATTGCTGTTTTTTTAATCCTTATTTAGAGCTGACAACTTCACAGTTTGTATGGAGACCGTGACCGCTGCCTTCTGGGGTCCGTTCAGTTTTTGGACCGTTTATTCCTTTTTAGCCACCAAGTCCTACAGATTTGTTCTGCAGCTGATCATTTCACTCGGTAAGAAGCTCTAAGAACTATAAAAAACAATGTTTACATAATGCTCGAGTTTCTCGTATTTACACGTTGTGTCTAAATACATATTCTGTCACCAGGTCAGGTATACGGAGCAGTGCTGTACTTCTTCACAGAGCACAGAGATGGTTATGTTCACAGCGAGTTCGGACATCCAATCTACTTCTGGTTCTACTTTATCTTCATGAATTTTCTGTGGATCGCCATTCCTCTGGTCCTCATTGTGGATGCGTGGAGACAGTTATCAGCAGCCCAGTCACTTTCAGACAGCTCAAAGACTCAGAAGGTTAAAAGGAAGTAATTTTTAACGGGTCGTCAAAATGGGACATACAGAAAATACATTTTAAAAGTTTTACAAATGCAAACTACCTGTAGTCCTTTGGTTCATGCAGCAATATTGATCTGATTGTCAAAAAAGTGCCAGCAAACTATATAATATCTGTTAATCAGCAGATATTGAAGCTTATGTTGATTAAGTGAGTATAATTTGCTATGATATATGACGGCACGTCTTGTGGAATATTCTGTGGAACAACCCCGTCCGTTCCAGGCTCGGTCTGCACCTGCAGCTGCAAAATCTCGGAATAACAGCACCTTATTAGGAATTAGGTCTGAGGAATTGAAATCAAAATCATTGTAGTTACTTGAGCACGCCGAGCTGGAATATTCCAAAAGCAGTTTATTGTGCAGCTTACGTGTGTCTTAAATCTGTATAACTCCGGGTAATCAGAATGTATACCAGATCTGATTGATTCACCTTGCGGCATCTTTGTGTGCATTTTTGTTGTTGGAGCTCCAAAGGTGCCAATTGCATTTTATTAAAGTTTGGTTGATTTTGTCTTCGATCTCTCACATCATGAACCTTGGTGGGGGGAGGGGGAGAGTGTGTGAACATTTTCGATATAACCAAGTTATCTGAGGTCAAATAGCTCAAATATCTCCTATCTCAATGACTGCTGGAAATAGGCACCAGCCCCTTCGCAGCTATGATCAACATGTTCTGATGATGAAGGGATGAGTAGTGCATTCTTATAAGTGGCAAAATCCTTGCCTTCTAATGCAAAAGAAGGCTGATAAGACTGATTAGCTTTAGTACCATCTATGTTTTAAAGTCACCATTCAGTTTTTCTGATTCTTGCACTTTATAGTGCAAATTAGATTTTTGGAGGCAAATGTTTCTTTTTTTGGCTCTACTGACATTTGAATCGACAAGAAAGTGGGTTGTAAGAGAGAGGGTGATGACATGGTGAGTGTCAACAGCCCAGGATTCAAACCTGTGGCAGCCATGTAGAGAACTGAGGCCTCTGTAGATGGGTTACACACTTTACCTCTACACCACCGCCATGCTCCTTGTGACTAATATTTTGAATAACTTACAATTATCTAATCCCTCTTCATAGCAATGCTGACTCCATGACAATTGAAAATGCAAAAATTGACAAAGAACAACAGATTTATCACTGTCGAATATTTAGTCCAACACTTTACTTTTTACCACAGAGGTTATAAAACTGGCCTCTGGTCACATTTGAGTATTTGTGTTTTCTTTCCATATGCTTTTGGAAAGAAAGCACTGGATTAAATTTACACATGAAAATTTAAAACTATGTATTTTCATAGGTTTGTGACCGCTTTAATGAGACACAAATTAGAAGAGATAAAAGTACTATAAAAACGGTTTTTACTGAAACTATCAATAAGTTTGAAAAGCATGATAGCGATGTGTTGGAGTTGGTGAAAAACCTTCGATGTTTACAAAACGGAGAGCTGGATTTTCTAGCGTTTTCTCAAAAGTAGGTCATCTCAGTAGACTACACTTGACGATATCACACGTCTTGGTATATCAAACCGTGGCCTCACAAAATCTGCACGCCGAAATAGCTCAGTTGGGAGAGCGTTAGACTGAAGATCTAAAGGTCCCTGGTTCGATCCCGGGTTTCGGCATTTTGCTATTGCGTTGTTTTGTTAATTTCTTGCGCCATCTTGTGGCCAGACACCGAACACTGTAGACCAGGGTGTCAAACTCAATTTCACCGAGGGCCACGTCAGCATATTGACCCTCAACGGGCCACATTGACGGTACAAATCAGCAGGTTCAGTCCTCCAGACTGCAACTTTTAGATGCATCCCTGTTAAAACACCCAGACAAAAGGTTGACTTTCCTCATTAGCAGCAACTCAGTTCTGTAGAGGTTTATAATGAGTCAATGATCCAGGTGTGTTAGAGAAGG
>CAEGAF010035274.1:0-15378 GCA_903067075.1 Micropoecilia bifurca | reverse complement strand
TAAAATCCTGTTAATTAATACCCGCTTAAAATACAATGTCCGGCACTTTTATAAAAACCCAGGTTGCCAGCCGAAATGCCCCCCCCCCCCCCCCCCCGGCGCCCCCCTTTTTGCAAATGCCCCTGCACAAGCTGGCCCTTCGCAGTTCCGACGCCACCTTCTCCACGAGCAGAGAGATAGCAGAACCGATGCAGTCCAATTGTTGAGGAGGTTAGGAACGCCGCTCGTGAAAATGGGACTACCGGGAAGAAAAACAAGCTTTGCAACTGAGCAGGAGGCAAAGAACCGAGGAGCCCGGAGAAACCCTGAACAATAACGCAAAGTCACAACCAAATATCAGTGAGGAACATGAAGAAGTATGTGAATATTAAACGTACCTGTAAGTTGTTTTTGAAATAGTGGTTCAAAAAATTGAACTGAAAAGAATGTAAGCACATTTGTTTCACTACATTTACAATATGAGATGTAGAAGTTTGAGGCTGATATCTTTTCATCACTTACATGTTGCTCCATGATGAGTTCAGTTGGGTTAAAAAGCTAGCAAAGTTTTGACATGTCACCTAAAACATAGATAACAATTTGTTTCTAAAAATATATCAGCTCAACATTTACAACTATAGCCTTCAAAAAACTCATGTTTTGTGTCTGCTGACAATGTTGCCATTCAAAATGTTGCTATGCTAATACTAGCATGCTTCTGTTTTGACAAAGCAGCTTGTGACTGAGGTAAGATGGTTTGCTGGCAAAGGAAATTGTTCTGCTTCATTATCTTTGTTATCATTTTAGAATCATTAATAGATAAAGTTAAAATTAATTTTAACTTTCAGTTTTACTAATAACATTTAGTTTGCTTAAAATTAGAGCATTGAACCGATGCTGCAAAATGGCCTGTAAAAGAAATCATCTATTAACTATTGTTAAAGTTACTAGAAATTACCTCATTATAAAATCTGCAAAATAGCTTCTTTTTATGTTACTGCAATGGATGATGTAGGAGGGATAAAAAACATGGTGGAAGAGACAAAAGTAAGTAAAAACGTTCTAAAAGGAGCTTTCTTCGGACAAAATTATTTAACATCATTTAATTTGACATTTTCTGTAGTGTCACCTTATTAAATCTAAGCTAAACCAGAAAATCTGACACTTCTGAATGTTTCTGCCATCTCCACCCAGCTGGTGTGCGCCATACACAGAATCAAGCACGCCCTTTCGCTGCTCAGTCTCAGCAGCAGAATCTATAAGGTAACCCCCTCACCTGAGCTCTCTTCAGACAAAGAAAGCTTTTTCAAAAACACCCCTACCCCAGTTTATGTCATATTACACAGTTCAACAGCTGGGACCAAACATTGCTACTCTACAGTATAATTAAAGGTCAAAGAATTTAGAATGTGTTGAATTTCAACTTCAAATGACTTCATATGTATTTACCGTGAAAAGAGTCATCAAATTAACTCATCAAGATTACTGAGCATGATGAATTTTCTTCATTAATTAGAAGACGATGAACAAGCTGTGGTGTTAGTAATCAGCACCTCAGAAGCTATTCTTCAATTTCCTGGCTTCAATAGCTCCCAACTTGTACATTTTTGTTTGTAAAAAGAGACTGTTAAGCACAGGGTCAGTGCAAAGGTCAAGGATGGAAATCAGAGTCTCTATCTAAGCTCAGAGGGTGTAAAGGTCACAAGATAATGTTAAACTGTCTGGATGGCAGCCAAGAAATAAATTTGCATATTGGCACAAAACTGTGAGACAAAAACTTTTTTGACACTCACTAGTTCATTGTTTATTTTTTTTTGTTTGTTTGTTTGTTTTGTTTTGGAATAAGTAAGCAAGTTATGAAAGTAAAGCATGGAGGTGGGAGTATGATAATTTGATCCTCCAAGTTATTGGGGATTAACCCTGTATTGTCATAATCCCGAAACTTAAATGTGAGGCAGGAGGGAAATAAACTTTATAAGAAACTTTTCTTTTTCATTTAGTTCCTCATACACATTTTATTTTAATGAAAGTAGTTCCCTTTTAATTCCACATTTAGATAGACAGACAGACAGACAGACAGATAGATAGATAGATAGATAGATAGATAGATAGATAGATAGATAGATAGATAGATAGATAGATAGATAGATAGATGGATGGTGGAGAATCCTCCGGCTACAGGATAAACACAAAAACTGGACATTTTAGATGAACACCTCATTCTGACCTCTGTTTAATGGAAACCAGTGTGAGCTGCCATTTATTGGCCGGACACAAAGCTGCACTGCATTATTTATCCAAGCTAATTAGATTGTGGCTTACCTCTTCGCTCCATCATTCCTGTCTATTGGTTAGCTTTTCAGTGACTGAATAAAATCAGATATTAGTTGTTCTTTATATCTCTAAATTAATCTAGAGGTAAAACAAATATGTAAGGTGAAGGAAAAACTACTCTTATTCTGCTTATTATATGCTGAGTTTAGGATTCTTTCTAGACCATTTTCTGAGGTCTCTTTAAATTCTTTGAAATAATTGTTTTCCGGTTTTATTTATCAGAGTTTATTGGGATTCGCCAGAAAAAAATTTGCTATTGACCAGAATCGGTTGATTTATTGTTTTAACAGTGTAAAATTTATTTGAAGTTTTTAAAATCAATGAATGCACCATACACAGGAGTCAACAGGTTGTCCTGATAAACACTTTACAGAGTGGAAGTTGTGGACTGAGGGGAGAAAAGTCAAAGCTAGCTATTTTCGCAATAAGTAAGGTGTTTAGATTAAGTCAGAGAATAGGAAAAGATGTAAGGTGCTTCAAAAAAGAGAATATTTAATATGTTTGCAGTTCATTAACGTCCAGTTTAGCTGTGAACATTAAAAGCTTATCAGGCAAAGCTCTAGATTTGGTTTTTAACCCTTGATAGCTGTTTGGGTCTGTGGGACCCATTTTCACTTTTTATTGCAGCAAAACACATTGAAGTAAATGTCTTTTCAAATTGAGACTCATTGGCCTTAAGCCATTTTCTGTGAAGACCATAATTCAGGAAAATAAATTATGGCCATGCACCTTTTCCCTCTCTACACATTTACTATGGTTTTGTATGTCTGTTAGACGATCATTATAACCATTTTCACCAACAAGGGGAGGCCATTCATGGAAACATTTTCCTGGTCTTCATTCCTTTCAGTTACACTGAGCTCTATTAGTTAGGTTTGATGTACGGTGTGGAAGCGGTTATGGTAAATTTTATGGTTAGGAACATAATTGTAATGATAAGATTATGGAAAATGTCTGGGTTTGGCATAAATGCAGTTACTAAGATGAATTGAAGTCTATACAAAACAACTGGGCCGCATAAGGATGTTTGTGTGTGTATCTGTGAATTTTGTCTTACTGCACCTGGCTTTCTGGACAAAGTTGAAACACTGCTGCAATGTGCAGGTGCCAGATGTTTCACTACTGACAAATGTCCATTCCTCGGCCAACATGGTGGCCATTTGCATTCAACTTGGTTTTTTTTTTCCTTTTGGTTGAAATTTCTAATAGAAGTAGAAAAAAGAACAAATTAAAAATCAATCATAACTGAAAAGCTACATAAAATAGTAAAATAATAATAATTATTATTTTCTATTGTTTGCTACGTCACTCTTATCACCTGGAGCTTAACTTGTAGATTTTCCAGTGAGCATCTATCTAACTTTGGGCTGAAATTATTTTGAAAAATATGAAGTTTTTTATTTTTTATTCAACAGTAGCCTGACAGGGAAAAAAGGGCAGAGAAAAAATTAGAAAATATGCAATAAATGGCCCAAGGCCAGGAACTGAACCAATTTTACAAGTATACATTTTATCTACAACGACAGCTATGGTGGAAGTGCTGCAGTTGTTTGAGTTTGATTGAGCTCTCATATGAAGAACTGTTGTACCTTTTTAACCTGGACCATTGAATATGTGGGAACTGTCATTATGTGGGCGGTTTATGCTAAAATTCACCTAAAATATGTGCTGGTGTCAATGTGAATTTACCATAGAGTTGTTCAGTGTTAGAACTTTTAATAGCTTCCTCCAAGAATTGGTCCTCAGCTATAAAAAGGTAATACCTGTTTGACTGGTGTTATTATAATACATGCTGTTGAAAAAAAGGCTTATTGTCTATTTAAGGTTAACATACAGATGATTTCATAACTGCACATATATGGTTAGTAACATTAACCATATATGATAAAAAGACTAAACTAGTTTAAGACTAAACTAGGTAAAAATGTGTTTTTAGTGCATTTATAAATAATTTCTGACATAAAAGTTCATCTTCCAGACTTCGAGCCTCACTTTCCAGATTTTAAATACATTATTGATAAGCACAAAAAGATGTCTCAGAGTATCCTCATCATCAAGAAATTCATAGTAGATCAGCAAGGCTTACTGCTGACCTTTCTCGGGGGAATCTTCAAACCATTAAAAAAAACCTCTTATGTATGAAGATTAATCTGGAGCCTGGCGGTGGACTGGCGACCGATCCAAGGTGTATCGGTTTCTCTCGCCCAGTGACCACTTGAGATACGGACCAGTCCAGAGATGAGCAGTTATAGACAAATGATGGATTAATCTGGATTTCATTTTTCTGTTTAATGATCTTCTAGTAAAACAAAGAATAAAAACAATTGAACTAAATAACCAGATTATATGACTGTGGGACTAAAATCACATTTCAGGTATAATTTTCACATCAACAGTTAAACCTGGAAACAGAACTAAAATTATTTTAACAAAAATGTCATGCTTAACAGGCACAACCTTATCTTTGATTCATATGTATCGACATTCAATTACAAACCGAATTCCAAAAAGGTTGGGACACTAAACGTCACTGCCCCTCAAACAGGAAGGCCTCTGTCAAGGAAATAACAGCATGGGCTCAGGAATACTTCCAGAAAGCATCGTCCGTGCCATCCACCGTGCCATCGGCCGCTGCCAGCTGAAACTCCAAGAGGAAGCCATTTCTAAGCAAGCTCAGCCGTTTGCACTGGGCCAGGAGTCATTTAAGATTGAGGGAAGCAAAATGGACGACTGTTCTGTGGTCAGATGAGTATTGATTTGAAGTTCTTTATGGGACACTGGGATGCCATGTCATCCGGACCAGAGAGGACCAGGATAACCCAAGTTGTTATCAACGCTCCGTTCAGAAGCTGCATCACTGCTTCTGAACGGAAGCAGTGATGCAGCTGGGATGGGATGGGGTTGCATGAGTGCTGGTGGCCTGGGCAGCTTGCATGTCTGGAAAGGCTCCATCAATGCACAGAACTATGTTCAGGTTCTAGAACAACATATGCTCCCATCTAGACATCATCTCTTTCAAAGAAGACCTTGCATTTGTCAACAAAATAATGCCAGACCACATTCTGCAGCAATCACAACACCATGGCTACGTAGGAGAAGGATCCGGGTACTGAAATGTCCAGCCTGCAGTCCAGAACTTTCACCTATAGAGAACATTTGGTGCATCATAAAGAGGAAGGTGCGACAGAGAATGCCTAAGACGATTGAACAGTTAGAGGCCTGTATTAGACATGAATGGGAGAACATTCCTATTTCTAAACTTGAGAAACTGGTCTCCTCTGTCCCCAGATGTCTGCTGCAGTGTTGTAAGAAGAAGGGGAGATGCCACACAGTGGTAAAAATGGCCTTTTCCCAACTTTTTTGGGATTTGTTGACATCATAAAATTTTGAAAGAACATATTTTACCCTTAAAATGATGCATTCTCTCAGTTTAAACTTTTGATCTGTGATTTGTGAATAAAATATATTGTGAATATATTGTTCTATTATGAATAAAATATTAGATATTGGCACCTCCACATCATTGCATACAGTTTTATTCACAATTTTAGTGTCACAACCTTTTTGGAATCCGGTTTGTACAAGAAAAATATTTAAATCTCGTTACAGCCTTTGAACATTTCATACCACCCAATTTTAAGGAATAAAAGTAACTGACCTAAGACTAAAAGTAAGTGGCTAAAATATCTATTTGAGTTTCCTAAATCAGAGCATGTGTTATAACGTAATGCACGGTTCATATAAATTAATTCACATTGGTTTGTAAACCAATTTATTGCCTCATGCTTATTTCCAAGTATTTTAATTCAGTCTCATTGGTGGACCTTGATACATGAATATTTAAGAATTGTCACAGTATTTTAACTGGATTTGAAGTCTGGACTTCAAACGTAGTCTGGCGTTTTGTGGACCTTTTAGCTAATGGCAAAACTCTCACATGTGCGCCGGTTTTGTCTTGTCCCGTTTTATTGTTGAATAAAAATGTGTTTACAATGTGCTTATATTTTTAGATGCTCCGATTACTTCACAAAGTCAAACAGGTTCTGTTTCATGTGATATATAACATGTAATCATATATGACACACATATGACATGAAATCATGTCATATATGTGGCATAGGAACAGGGATTAAATAGATTTTCCTTGATAAATGAAACTATCATTTGGAAATTCAGATTTTGTATTCTTTCTGATTAAAAAGGAAAAATAGAAAATAAGATATTTTGTAACTGGCTTAAGACTAAAATGAAAGTAAGTGGCTAAAATATCTATTTAAGTATCCTAAATCAGAGCATATTTAAGTATCCTAAATCAGAGCATGTGTTACAACGTAATGGAAACAACATGCACGGTTCATATAAATTAATTCACATTGGTTTGTAAACCAAATTATTTCCAAGTATTTTAATTCAGTCTCATTGATGGACCTTGATACATGAATATTTAAAAATTGCCACAGTATTTTAACTGGATTTGAAGTCTGGACTTCAAACGTAGTCTGGCTTTTTGTGGACTTTTTAGCTAATGGCAAAACTCTCACATGTGCGCTGGTTTTGTCTTGTCCCGTTTTATTGTTGAATAAAAATGTGTTTACAACGTGCTTATATTTTTAGATGCTCCAATTACTTCACAAAGTCAAACAGGTTCTGTTTCATGTCACATATGACATGTAATCATATATGACACACATATGACATGAAATCATGTCATACATGTGGCAGGGATTAAATAGATTTTCCTTGATAAATGAAACTATTATTTGGAAATTCAGATTTTGTATTCTTTCTGATTAAAAAGGAAAAATAGAAAATAAGATATTATGCGTGAATGTGAGAGAGCTGTACACACCTTTGGAGCGGCCACACCAACAGACGAGGCCCACTCAGGCTCAGGCTTCCTTTCCTTCCTCTCACCTCTCACTCACGCGCTAACAGCTCTCGCGCGCGCCGACACGCTCACGCGGACACGTAGGAACAGATTAAGTCCAAATCAATGGCAGTGGCTGGACCGGGAGGGAGAGGGAGAGAGATTTCACCCAGGGTTCTCGTTAAGGTCTGACACATGCGGCAAAGGCTCGGGGGAGTGTTATTACCAAGGTGATGGTTGATAAGACACTCGTTTCTCCACGCTGCGTCCTGCGGGGAAATGCGTCGTGCAGCCATGGAAACCATAAGGCTAGGTGTTATGCTATAATTGGGACAGCGTCTCTAACGTTGCAGCTGCACTGCCAGGTATGCCACCGTCTCCAAATGAGAAATTACAGTGGAGCCACAGAGGAGAGAGGATGCGCCCAATTTCCAAGAATCCCCCCTTCCCTCCCACCCTCAATGGTTTCCTTTTGATTTTTTTTTTTTTTTTTTGGCCAAACTAAAAATAATTTTCTAGGACAAGTTAAGACATACATAAAAAAAAAAACTTCACATCATTATCTAAAAGTCTAAGTAATACACAAAGTATCTGAATGAAATCAGTGCAGAACCAGGAAATGCACTGGAAGGAAGATGGAGGAAGAACGAAGAGGAGGAAAGGAGAAAGATGGTTGTCGGCCAATCCCTGCTCACTCTCTGTAACTTGGTTGATTACGATCAATTTCCACGGTATCGATGGCCTCCCTTGCCCTGAGCTACACTCCCTCCTGCACTTTGCATGGTACGTGCTTTGTGTACCGTGACGTGACGCGCACTCCAGCACATCTCCAACCAACCCTGCCTCCTCCACCACCTGCAGCCCCCCCGATCCCAGCCTTGAGAAATATCAACAGCTGGGTTTACCACATTCTGGTAGGAGGGCTATAAACAAGGATTCAAAAAAAGCACAAATGTTTCCACTTCTTGTTCTCAGAGTGGGTGAAAATCTGGGTTAGCGCAGAGGTTTCTGTTTTTTTTTTTTCCCCTCCATCGACTGCCTTGTGAGTCTGATAGGTGTAAAAAAGTTTGGGTGGTGTTACTGCAGCAGAAAAGAAGAAAGGAGATTTTCTTGTCTTCTCTCTCCCACCCTCTCTCTCTCTCACTCTCTCTCTCTGTCAGGGCTGCAGAGGGATTGAACACAAGCCAAAAAACTCCAGGAGACAAGGTGGAAACGATGAGATGAGGTCTGGTCACGACGTGCACGGACCAAAAGCCCCCAAATCTGTATTTGTTCTGGGGAATGGGAAACTGTCCTCCCTCCGGCATGTGCGAGGGCGCATCCCGCCCGCTCTATCTCTGCACACTTGGCACGCTCTATGCGAATTAATTGCATCTCTGCGAGGGAGAGAGTGAGATGGATAGAGAGAGACGGAGTGAGGTTTAGTCCTTCTGTTGGGCTAGTCTCGCTACGAGGGGAGTCATTTAAAATTCTGCCTCCCATGTGGCTCCTGGTTTTCACTTTAATGACTGCCCCCCAACCCCTCCCTTTTTTTATGTCCACGACTTTCTAGAGTTCTAAGTTTCTTAACTTATGGCTCATATACATCTCACTCAGGCAACCAATACAGCTGAGATGTCTTGCTTGCTGTTATTTAGGATTCCCCCCCCCCCTTGCAGTGCCTCTTAAAACATACTTTAACTTTGCTACTTCTTTGTCACATTACAGCCACAAACGTCAGTTTATTTTATCCAGGGTTTTTAAAGGTAAACTAATAAAAGGAAAATACACATTCTTTCAAAACTAAAAGCAGAAAAGCATCCACTTCAAACCAGTCAAACAATGTTTCAGAATTACGACTTTTGGGGGACGTTTCCACCGGTTTTGCAGGTCAGAGTGAAAATGTCTATTCTTTACAAATATCTCCAACTGAGTCAAATTGGATGGAGAGAGTCTGTGAGAAACTCAAGAATTGCAACTGATACGCGATTGGACTTCTATCGAGGTGTTGATTAGACTTTTAACAGCAGGTGAATATGCTCAGCTTACATCCACGTGTTCCCAGTAGCTGTAAGTTTATAGCCGTTGCTCCACAGGAAAATGGAAGACGTTTCATATATGAAGGCCTGAAGAGTTCAGTTCTTGCTTCTTTCATGTGTTTGCTTTGTCTCCTACATGACTTAACTGCATGATATGGCTTTCTTTAACCAATTTTCTTGCCACTCTTCAACAAAGACTCAGCGCGACAAATAGTTATCTTGTTGGCAAATTCTGCAACCTGAGCCATGCATCTCTGCAGCTCCTGTAAAATGTTTACAAACCACGTATGATGTTCCTCCAACAACTATTTTGAGTTAATCTATCTCAGTAAATCTCAATAATGTGAAAGCATTGACATCATATGAATATTACTCCAAAGCGCTCGACTTTGCCTACAGACATCAACAAGTTTAGCTCCGCTGCTAATGTTTGCTTTCCAGCCACCGTCTTTTCTCAAACTACATTTTCTCCTCGTTGTCAAAACAATATTGAATGAATAACGCTTTTTAATGGCAGTAATGATACCGGATGATGCGTTGAATCATGTGGGCCTGCTCTGATCCATGAAGCGTTTTTAGTAGTGTGAAGTCGAGACAGCAGCCAGCCCGGTATTAACTGCTGCAGCTCGCTCCTCTGAGCCTTCATAGACGGCACGATAGGAAATGGCCTCAACAAGATAAAGCTGAGCTCTCTGCATGGCTCTCTGCAGGGGTCCCTGCCTCTCTCACGCACACTCGCACACATATATCTTCGTGTGCGAGTAGTGGGGGTAGAGTGATGTGGGCTGTAGGACAGCAAAGTCCCACAAGGTCAGAGCAGGCAGTGTATATGGTTGTTTTTCTCCGGTTTTTTTTCTTTCCTCTCAGCGGTGGAGCTGTGTGCAGCCTCCCTGGGTCTCTCCTCTATCTGGTCAATACCAGCACGCAGCTTCTGGCGATCAATGGAGGGTCAATACCTCTCAGACGCCTGCCTCTTTGTGCTCTCACTGATTTAGCTACCACCTACCCAGGCCTTTTTTTTTCTTTTTCAACTTTTTTCCTTCTCGCTCGCTGTTTTTTTATGACCCAAAGGTCTCAGTTAAACACACCAGCCTTCGGAAACTGGAGAGACTGCAGTAAATCTGAAGGGCAGAGGGCATGTTTTAGGCAAACGCTTTAAACCGGAGCCCGTCATTAGCCAGGAACATAACTGCAGTGACCTCCTGTCAGCTGAAGCTACTTTTTAAACATTTTTATGAAGTTTAAGAAATGAAAGCCTCCTATCTTTGAAATAATCTATAATTCACATGCTGTGAGGAAAAGATTAGGCTATGCCAGTTTATTTTTTCATAAGAATAAAGTTCAGTTCACCTGGAGGTATCCGTGTGTTGAAGAAACTCTGAATGAAACTAGCAGCAATTCATAAAGACCTGCTCAGTCGTGTATGTTACCACCTGATCCCAGAGCATGCAAGGAATAATCAGACTGACAAAAAGTCTGTGTGTAGAAGTTAAGGTGGCTCCCACTCAGCATCTCCTCTCTGCTGCTGTTGATGTGAAAGATCAATTTTGGTTCCTGTATTATGCAGCAAATCCTTCCCTCCATCTGGACTGAAGCTACTAAAATAATCTGGTGGTGTCTGGTGACTTTTCTCCCCCTCTTTTTTTAACTTAAAATACTACATTCAAATCAAAATAGTAGAAGACAAGAACAAGGGTTAATCATAATTTTATTTGAAATCAAATAGTAAGCTCTTTGGTCCCATTCTCTGCTGAGGTCAGATGTTAACAAGGCCTTTTTGTCTACACAACTGACACTAACATATTTTCTCTGTTGTCATGTGTTAAAATCCCAGTAGATTAGCAGTCTATCAAATCCAGCCCCTCTGCCACCAACAAAAATGCAGTTTTCAATGTTGCTTGATTCAAATTTCTTTTCTGTTCTGATGCTGGATTTGAGCAACAAATCACTGTTTCATTTAAATTCTCTGAGTCGTAGGGTTGCTATTTGTGTTATCTGGCAATTAAAAAGCTGTCCCCAATAAAGTGGCTGGGTAGCTCATTTTGAGAGAACAAAGGCAAAGTTTCAAGATCCTCATTCAAGCTTGCTATTTTGTTGTTATTTTCGACAACAAATGTCTAAGCAAGACTCTGGGTGTGGCAGCAAAATTAAAATCAAGTCATCACATGCATCTTGGTAAACATCAGTAATTATTGAATTATGAAGCTTTGCTGTTTTAATGTCTCTAACATTTTTAAGAATTAAATTACAAATGCATTCACTCATCGTCAGAATGCAGTTTGTTGATAATGTCCGGTATTCTTCAAGGTAATTTTCTTCTACAACTCACTACTTCATTAATATAAAACTGTCAACAAGACGGATTCCTGAATGTATTCCAAATGATTTGGTGATGTCAATATCCTGTATAGTCTACAGAAACTCAGAAAAAAAAAACTCCCAATTCTTTACACACCTTCTGATTAATGTGATCTGATCAGACTCCAACGAGTGTCTTCCACTGGGTAAAATAACACATGTGAGGATGGTAGATATAATAACGTCGGTAAGGACTTTTCAAAATAGACAGCAGTTTGCTCCATTAAGATAAGACTACCTTTTAACTGCTAAGTAAGTGAACGCTAGAATCCTAGCTAGCAAATGTTTACTCATTTTGACCTTTAAAGTTTTTTTGAAGAATGTGTCATTAAGTCAATATAAAGAGGACCTGTATTTTAGTGTCATATGTTGAACATGATTTCTGTCTTCAAATTCAATTGTTTACCAGTAAAATTCTTGTCTGAAGCTAACAAAATAGCAACTGCTGGGTTATTTATGTATCTCAAACACTGAGTTGTGGTTGGGGCAGGAGATGAATAGTTTTATATAAAAGTTGGGTAAAAACATTTTTATCAGTTGTTGCATTTAAATAAGCACAGTACTTAGCACAGGTTAGTATTATGTTGAACAGTCAAAGTATGACAGGGGAACTGCGTACAGGACTATTACAGATATATTATATTTTGTGCACAGATATGTAACAAATATGAATTTCATTTTCTAAACTTGTAATGAATAAAAGTTGGAATACATGAGAAATTAAGTCAGTGTTTCCTTGTGCTAAGAAGATCCTGGATTTGAAGCAGGGTGAGGCCTTTCTGTGTGATGATTTGTCCAGGTACCCATCATCAAAAACATGCGTGACAAGTTCTTTGTCTGCCCTAAAATGCCCCTAGGTGTGCATGAATATATCAAAGATGCAGGCTTCCTCTTATCTATTGACCGCTGGAGGTGAGTGCTAACCTCTGGTGACCTTGCAAAAACATTGAAAGAGTGAGGAAAGAAAGCATTAATTTAAACTATTTGGCTAGTAGTCCAGATTGTGACTTCAGTGATACTGACATTAGTGATTAATCATTTTCTGGAGTTTTAGTATCTTCATAAATTTGTAAAAGTTAGGTTGAATAAAAATCTAATGAACAGTTAAACAATTATTGCTTATGGTGGTAAGCTCATGCTGTGTTACTCAAGTTCAAAATAAATAAAGGTTTTTAATGTTGTTAGTAAAACCAGGTTTCTGATCACACCACAGGTAGAACTCATGAAACAAAAGCCCCCAAAAAAGAAAGAAAGAAAACCTTGACTTTTAAAATTGTTCTTAATTTTTATAGTATTTTTACAGAAAGCATAAGCTAAACACAGTGGGCTGTTGAGACACCTATGGAGAGGTTTGGCTTAGTTCCACAGAAAAATCGATCTGTTTTGTTTTAAAGACGTGTGCAGAAATAAACAAACACACAATGGTAAAAAACTGAATGTGGATCACTTGATGGTAGTCAAGACTCTGTCAGTCAAAACTGAAACAAAATTGTCTTAATAGTTGAAGACTGGACTGCATTATGATACCGCAATGCAGCGTTGAATGTGTTTACCAGTGTAAAACGGACATTTGTAAATTGTAGCTTTCTATCTAGTTTGTTCTTTGTAAAAGTTTCTTTGTTCTCTTTGTAACATTGCTTCGTTTTTCTTCAGGAGTCGCCACAGCGAATCATCTGTCTCCATTCAGTCTTTATCCTCTACATCTTCCACCCTCACACCAACTAACTTCATGTCCTGCTTCACCACATCCATAAATCTCCCTTTTGGTCTTCCTGGTTTTGATGTCTGTTGGTGCTTCACTGGGGTGTTTTAGCTTGGTTTATACTTTTAGAGTTATCCAAGAAGAATGTGGTTTTCCAATAAAAAAAATATATTAAAAAAAGTAAATTGGAAAAAAAACAAACCATCATGCCCTGTTAAACTTTTGCTCATCTTGCCTTCGGTTTAAATGGTATGTGAATACATATAGCTTCAAATTATATAGATACATCTGATGGCTGATATGCACCTACATTAGGATGGTACTGAATTTTGGGGCATGTTGGAAAAACTCTGATTTCATTCTTGGAACTTGTAAACAACACATACAGATCGCATGTGCCCATACTGCAGAATTTAATGCTGCTCCGTCTGCACCAGAAAAGAGAAAGAGCAGCAAGAAAGAACAAGTTAATCAGATCAACATTTATGATGCTCAGAGAGGTTTGTATTTACTTTATGTACCTTTGTTGAGAACAACTCCCTTGGTCTCCCATCACGTCTGGATATTTACTTGGGAATTGGAGTTTGGGGTGTTCTGGTCACAGGTCAGGTGTTTATTTCCTTTTCATTTTTTCATATGCATGTTAACAACCTAAAGTAATGTGGGAAGGGGAACTATCCCCCCGATAACGGACCTGTTATAAGAAACAGTAAGTTTCACATTTGTTTTGACGTGATACAATTCGAGTCAGAGAATCATGAAGATCGTATCAACTCTCGACTTTAATGCCTTACAGTGGCCCCTTTTTAAAGGGGGAGTAATTCCTAAAGAGTTCATGCCATTCCAAAATCAAGAATGTTGTCGGCATATCTGAACTTATAGATTTCCCTTCATCCAACCTGACTAATATTAAATTATAAATTAAATTATAAATGCCTCTTAGCAAGTTGCTCTTCAAATACACATTTTTTGTTGCCTTGAGCAAACCTCTGGCAAAACTCTGGCTGGATATTTGACCACTCCTTTGGGAAGAAACAGTTAAGTCCAAGGGTTTGGGGTTGGACATTCAAGAAACTTGACTATCCAAAACCAGTTTGATAGTCCTGTTTATGGAACATCCAACTATGTTCAAGTTTCGTTCATTTTAGCCAAATTCTTACCATCGTATTAAACAAAATCAGCTGAGATGTTTGGAAACAACCTGGGAACCACAAGGTCTACAGGCAATTATTGAGAACAGGTTACTGGAGTTTCAGTGTCTTTGTTCACAATGAAGTCAGTCTGACATCAACATGGATGGAGAGGATTATAAGGAAGGAGGCATTCCTGGAAAAGTAACACCTTTAACTCCAAGTTGAATGTGTGACTATTGACATGGATGATCCAAAGGCCTTCTGGAGAAGAAGTTTATGGTCAGAGAGACAAAGATGAAGCTTTATGACAGAAACTACTGTATGTTTGGAGAGGTTAAAGTGATTCTTTTATGCTACTGGCTTGTTTCACTGTCCCATGCACTGACATTAAGTCTAAAATCAAGGTCTCTAGCCAAACAACTTGAACGAACCCCAATATTTATGACAACACAAATGGCAAAATATTAATCTTGAAGTATTCCTGAACATTGCTGATGGCATTTAAGTAAGAGGATATGTATAATTCAAACTGTACATTGTTATACCTATGTGTGTGTGTGTGTGTGTGTGTGTGTGTGTGTGTGTGTGTGAGTGTGTGTGTGTGTGTGTGATTCCTCTACTTATTATGACATTAACAACCATAATTAATGTATTTATAAATTTCTGATTGAAAAAATGTTATATGTTCTCACAAGCAGTCTTCAATCAAAGTAAAGGAAGTAAGTTAAATTAAAGAGAACTGTGTCATTTGTATGTTTACAGAATATCTAATAAACAAATTTTAGAGCTGAATTCAAAAGATAAAACTATGAACAAATTCAAACCTTGACTTCGTATTCTCTTAAAAATATTTAACAGTTATAAATACATTTTTAATTATGTCCTTGAGTCAGCGAAGCGTACAGACATTGCTCTGAGTGTGTGTGTGTGTGTGTGTGTGTGTGTGTGTGTGTGTGTGTGTGTGTGTGTGTGTGTGTGTGTGTGTGT
>CAEGAF010035246.1:0-12800 GCA_903067075.1 Micropoecilia bifurca | reverse complement strand
TCAGAATGTCAGAATTTACAACATGGCGGAACTGTCTGTTACTGCAGAGGAGGACTTGGCTGGAATTCAGAACTACTTGTGTTTCAAGCATTATATAACTGATTTAACCCCATCAATATTACACATGGAATTAGTGTGGCCATTTCTAGTTAAGCTTACAGAAAATTTCAAAATAAAAGCCACATTAATGCCCTCGAGTAATTATATTAAATTTAATTATATAATTCCGTCAAGTCAGTGCACCGCCACAGGTGGTGCAATAATATTGTCCTTTATTAGCATTTTCTCTCAAGTTATGGCACTGACTTGCGCAAGCTAGTACATTAGCATTTCACCTAAAATAAGCTTTTAGCCAATTTTCTTACTTATTAGCCATGTTTAATACTAAATGGACTGAGTCAATGACAGACAACATGCTAGTGTTGCCTCACATGCTACTGACAGCAAGCACACTAATATTAGCATTTTAGCTAATTTCACCTTATGCATTAATTTTAACAAAATAAATGGTGCAGGTTGAGCTTAGTCAACATGTTTCTGACTCACCACAGGTTATTGACTACATTGCAGCTTTCTTTAGCATTATTGCTAATTCTTGGCATCAGAACGTTTATTGGCTAAGTTTAGCTCATGCATTAATTTCAACATAATGAATGGTACAAGTACAGCTTAGTTAACATGCTTCTGCCTCTGCACAGGTTCTTGACTACAATGCAGCCTTCTGTAGCATTAATGCAAATTCTTAGCATCATATCGCTGCGTCCAAGCCGATGGGCACACTTGCATGGCCCCTCAAAATTTCTGCAGGAATTTTCTAGTTTTCTAATTAATATCCTGTGACTCCTCCTGTTTTTAGCTCTGCCATCACAGATTGATTAAACAGGCTCAACTCTAATTCAAATCCTAAGTTATTGGTGTGAACGTCAAAGTCAAGTCCAAGTCTCTGAACTTTTTTTCAAGTCAAGCTTAAGTCTTAATATTAATGATTTGAGTCTGACTGAGTCCAAGTCATGTGACTCGAGTGTCCACCTCGGTCTGTGTGATATGCTGCAACTCCTGTTCTTAGAATAAATAGACAGCGTAAGATCCTGAAAGAAGCATAAGCAAAGCTTTAACCCTCTTAAGACCATAATTGTAACTGGGTCGCCTGGTATTTTTCTGATTTTATGGCTGTAAAATTCTCAAACAATGTGCAATGAGTCTGAATTTTTGTTCTTTTTTCCAGAACATGCTCAGCTTTCAGTATTTGATAGTTATTTAACATTTCTGTCTATTGAAAACTGTGAACAAACAGTTTAAAGAGAAAAAAAAACAAAAAATCGGAATTGAAATTTTCAGCTATATTACTGAACAAAAACTTCCAGATTACAGGGGCAAACAATTTCAGATGAACAATTTCAACTTTCAACTATATTACATAAATGCAGAGAAAACTGTGAAGCCTGGCCTCCAATTTACAAGTTTTTAGGCCTGTTTTTTAATTAAATTATTTCAGGCGTTTTCCTTTTTTTGGGAGGCTCTAAAGCAGTTCCTCTCCAGCTGTAGACAGAATCCCACTCTGGATCCATCCATACTTTATCTATCACACAAGAGGCAGGGGAAACACTGGACAGGTCACCAATCCCTCACATGGCTGATTTGTTGTTGTTTTTATCCACAATTCATCTTTTGGCAGAAACAAAGTGGTGGTGATTTTGTTTTTCTTTTTGCCAAAATCACTTTAGGTAAAAATATTACTTAGGGCATTATTTTTGGAAGACCACAATTTTATTTTCAGCATAGTAAATAATTATTGCACAAATGATGCAGGAACCAAGATGGAGCTAACAGCCAATAGCTGTGCAACATTCATATGGCCAACGTCAGCTTGTACAATTATTTTACACAACCTGGTTCGCTGGTTGTGTCTCTCATGTTCACTGCCTTCAGACATCAGCCTTCTGGGACCCTTTATCAGTCTGGAGGATTTTTTTTAGACATTTCCATAATTTTTCTGCGTGATTTCAGCTCGTCCTCTGCCATTTTCTCTCTCTCTCTCGCCGCAATATATATGTCATAGTATCCCCAAGAATTTAAAACTACTTTCACTCCTGCATTTAACATTGCATTTTATGCTGTAACTCTATCAATAATCAGTCCTGTAATTGATCAGAGTATCCAATTAAAGCATTTCAAATATCAAACCAAATTGTCTGAGTGTTTATGATAAGAATAAGACCCCAAAACAATATAAATTTCACGGGATTGATATATTCTTCTCCTCCTTTTCTGTGCCAATTCCACACATGTCCAGTAGGTGGCGACAAGGCACCTTCGGAGTTAAGCCATTGACCGAAGAAGAAGAAGAAAGGCAGCGACGTCATGCGACGAGGCTAATATTGTCCCATGATGGTAATCAAATGCTTTAATTCAATTTCATACCATAATCATTGATATTGTAATATAGCACTATAATATCGATCTGCTTAAATGGTATATTGGCCTTGCTATAAACCTGATAGTTACTCTGATAGCCGCTAGCATCAGTGTTAGCATTTAGCGGCTTGTCAACAAGAGGCGTTTTAATGCTTTTCTACTTTGTGGCCTCTTTACGGAGGGATGTTTCACAAACTAGGATAGCGGATTAAGTCTTTATTTTTCTGATGTCTTGGCCTAATTAGAGATTCGGTTTCACAAAATAAGTAAAGCATAAGTTACTATGGCGATTTATTCTGTGAAGCTAATCTGCTCCAGTCCAGACCAACAGCCGGACCTGGTCGAGCCTTATCGGTCAGAAAACAATGTTTTGTCCTTGATTCCGTTTTCTTATCCGATTTGGTCTTTTTAAAAGCACCTTGCATTAAAATACCACTTATTCATTTTGGTATTCAATTGATTATTATCATTACTTTAACATTATAAGGTTAGAAATCATTAATTTTGAAATGAAACATACAGACTCTTGTTACCTTGTTAATTGTGTTTCTGAAGACTGTTGTTCCAGTTTGACAGAAAGGCCTTTAATAGACCATTGCAGTGTTGAGAGGGTTAGAGAAATGACTGATAAAGAAACAAATGTATCATTGTATTCAAGTCAATCGATCTGCTGTTGTTGCATCAGTTTTTTATCAAGTACCTTGGGCTTCAATTCCTCATAATCCTCAATTAAAAGATGCTGTTTTTTGGTGAATGGTTTGGCATTTATCTAGCATAGCATCAGTGAATCTGTGATTGGTCTCATTGTTGAAGGAATCTGTGGATGTTCCTTCACCTGACTCAACTTGGTTTGGACTTTGTGGAACGGATAAAACCAGGATGAACTGATGGCTTTGTCAAGCCTGATTTATTGCTTATCCTGGATTTCAGAATCCTACTTTTGTGAAGCATCTCTCTGTTCTTGTTTTGTGTTTTTATGTCAGAGTGCTCAACTGAAAGACGTCATCATCAAGCCTGACGCTCCCAGCTCTCTGCTGCTGGACAAGCATGCAGATTACATCGCAGCCTACGGCTCCAAGAAGGACGACTATGTGAGTAAAGCCTGTTTACACCCACATCACAACTGGAAACTGCCCACAAAGTTGTCAGTCACATTCATATACGTTAATATTCATTATTTTAATCAGTCAGGAATATCCACAAACATAGAAAATTCAGTTTTCAACTTTCATGACATCTGAAATCAGACTGGGATTATTAACTACCTGCTCTAGTTAAACTTTAAAAGGTTATAAAATGTTATCCTAAAGATCTCCTAGCAATGGTTCTGCATCCCCAGAACCAAACAGGAAGCAGCATTCAGCTCCTATGCATCACAAACCTGGAACAAACTGCCAGAAAACTGCAAAACTGCTGAAACATTGAGTTCCTTTAAATCAAAGCGAAGACCCAGCTGGTTAGAGTTGTTTTTGAACCATAATAAATGAAACATTTACCAACATTTTGATGTATATTGATTGGATTTGGGTAGTAACTAGTTACATTTACTCAATCACGTTTATTTGAGTAACGTTTCTGGAAAAAATAATTTACATTTAACAGTATTTTTATTACACTGTACTTTTTACTTTTACTTGAATAATTTTATTATAAAGTATTTCTACTCTTGTTTAAATTTGATGTATTTTCTACCCATTGAATGAAAACAAAAATGTTTTAACCAAATATTCACCAGATACAGACACACTAGCAGGTTTTGTTAAAGTTTCATAAGTGTTTTACTGAAAGAAGCTGAGCTAAACCAATGAACTTGATTAATTAGTTCAAAACCGGGGACAGAAAAACAACTACCTTTTATTAACCTGATCGAATCCTGGCCTGGTCAGGCATTGATCAGGCCAGATCAAAGCCTGATGGTCTGATATGTAAAGAGGTTTCAGTTGAACTAAGTGTTGGACCAATCAGGAGTACACGCTGTCTGAGTACCTGAGGATGAGCGGCGTCTACTGGGGCCTGACGGTGATGGACCTGATGCACCAGCTGCACCGGATGAACCGCCAGGAGATCGTAGATTTCATCAAAGCCTGTCAGCACGAGTGTGGAGGCATCAGCGCCAGCATCGGACACGACCCCCACCTGCTCTACACCCTCAGCGCCGTCCAGGTGAGACCTGATGGACTTTCACTCTACACTTTGATCAAATTTGTTTGGATCCTCTGTAATTATTATTCCTAAAAATATGTTCCACTTTATTCTCACACAGAACTGATTTATCAGGTTTTTCTTTTCTCTTTTTTTATTCCAGAGGTGTTCAAAGTGTGGTCTGGGGGCCATTTTTGGCCCTTTAAATGGTTTTATTTGGCCCCTGACAACAAGTCAAGAATGGTTAACCTTTGACCAACAAAATGGAAAATGATTAATGACTCCAAGAATTTGGAAATTGTTTGTTTAAAGCAGCAGTTTGAAGCTCTTTTTAAAGTTTTAGATCTTTATTGATTTACACATTTAATAAAAAATGGTTTATTGTTGAGAAAGTATAACTAAAAGAATCACAAACTAACTCATAATTTTTTTCTTTAATCCATTTTGTGTCCTGCCAGTAATTTAAATTAGTTTTTTTGGGGGGGGATAAACAGTTTGTTCTCCCCTGACTGACTGTCTCTGTCTCTCAGATCTTGTGCCTGTATGACAGTTTGGACGCCGTCGATGTGGACAAAGTGGTGGAATATGTGAAGGGGCTTCAGCAGGAGGACGGATCGTTTGCAGGAGACAAATGGGGTAACAAATCTCTAATATAGGTTATTATTCAGATCGTGATCGGCTCATATTTTAATCTTTTAATTTGTAAACCTTTAACTCTGCTGTTTTAGAAAAGTGAACAATCTGAGCTGCTGGATTTTCTGTAATACTTCTTTAATGTTTTAGAATTAAAAAATTAAGTAAATTAAATGTCAGTTTTTATTACATTGACTTTAGCTTCATAGCTTCTTTACATGTTTCTGTTTTAACTGGGGTTTTCTGTCTTTTCAGGAGAAATGGACACGCGGTTTTCTTTCTGTGCTGTTGCTACGCTGGCATTGCTGGTATGTTTGGTTTCATTTTGGTCCAATTTTGATAAAGATAAATAATCATAATCAGGTTTTAGAAGCAACTAATGCAGCCAACATAAAATAGCTGCATTGTAACGTTTTGAAGGATCCGTATTTATTAAAATAATCTGTTTGTCTGTCAGTTCTTCTGTTTTATTTATAAGGAAATAAACATCCAAAAAATATATATTTTTTAACTGTTTATCACTTAAACAGTTAAATGTTTCTAGAAGTTCAGTGAACGTATCCCGTCTCGTTTCGCTCTTGTTTCACACTTAAATGTTTTCTGATAATTAATGGAAACCTGAATAAATTTAAAAAGGGATTTTAATTTTTTTTGGTCAATTTATGCAAAATAACCTTGAAATCTAATTTTATTAATGGTTTGCCTTGTTTGGTTTTACTATCTGTGTCTGTATCTGTGTTTTATCCATCTCTGGATTCTTACAAAGATAAATATTTGAATGTTTTGAATGTTTGAATGTTTTGAAGTGGCCTAGTCAAAGTCTAGACTTAAATAGTGTGGCATGAACCTAAGCTGACTTTTCAGGTTTAAAAACCTTCCATGTATTTTGGTAAAAATTCATCCACCAGTTTAAAATCTAACGGTTTTTGCTTCTGAAGGTGCCACCAATTAATTCTCAGGTTTATATTTTTATCAATTATTAAACTAAATAATTCATTATCAACAGTTTGTATTTACTCAGGTTATCTTTGATATTTAAATCTGTTCAGAACATTTAAAGTGTCACCAAAGAAGAAGGAGGAACCTTATAAATTAGTAGTTTTGTTTGGTAGCTGGCCATGAACAGGCTAGTTAGCGTTAGCTTGTCCTGATCCGTCTCCGTCTTCGCTCAGGGAAAGATGGACACGATTAACGTTGACCGAGCCGTGGAGTTCGTTTTGTCTTGCATGAACTTCGACGGCGGTTTCGGCTGCAGGCCGGGCTCAGAGTCCCACGCGGGTCAGGTGAGTCACACCTGGACATCTTTAAAACTTTACCCTTTATAACCGAAATAAATCAAAGTCTCTGCTAATAAATGTCTCTATGTTAAAACGTAAACGTCTGAGTGAGAACTGAGAGGCTGTTGGTCGCAGAATGACTCCATTTACCTGTTTGCCCACCAGATTTACTGCTGCACCGGTTTCCTGTCGCTCACCGGTCAGCTGCACCGGCTCAACGCCGACCTGCTGGGCTGGTGGCTCTGCGAGAGGCAGCTGCCGTCCGGAGGCCTCAACGGGCGACCAGAGAAGGTTTGTGCCTTCAGATGAACTTTCTCTGCTCATTGGACTCATAAGGCAAGAAAACTGCACTTAAATGTGCCTGAACACATTTAAAAGAGGGGATTATTGCAGGTTTGTTGTTGTTCTTTAATGTTTTTTAAGGTTTTTGAGTTTGCATCCAGGAGTAATCAGATATCTTGAATAAAATTAAAATGCAGAAATAAGCCATTTTTATTAAAAACAAAGTCAATATAACCATCAAACTATAAGTGTTGTTTGATATCTTCCCTTTTTTATGGCCTAATCTTAGGCAAAATATGTTGATTTTCAAGTAAAGTTTATTATTTAAGATGCTGACGAGCTGCTTCCAGTTTTAAGGATGCTACATTGTTACCATGGTTACACTTTATAACTGTCTGATAGTAAAAAAGTAAGAGCAGAAATCCTCCAAACCGCACGGCAACAAAAAGCTGTGGGAAATAATTGATCCAAACCCAAAAAATTAACAAAAATCTAGAAACTGAACAAATCAGATCCGACCAAGTAGATCAACTCCAACAAGCTGCTGAGTTCTGGATTTATAAATCTGATTCAGAAACCAACATTTATACCTCAACATCTCTTACTTACAGTAAACTCTTAAGTTCACATTAGTAAAGAAAATGTTAAAAATGAACAAACCAAACCAACTTTATTTATAAAGCACTTTAAAACAACCACAGCTGATACAAAGTGCTGTACATTAAAACACAACAAAAAAATAAAAACTTACAGTTTAAAAACAAAAACTTACAATTTAAAACTAGATCCCGCTGGTGTTGAAGGCCAAGTAAATTAGATGAGTTTTAAGACGAACTTTAAAAATGAACACATTTCTAAATATGTTTCCCTCTTTAAGACCAAAAACGGAGCCACTGAACAACCTTGACTCTCTTTACCGTCTTCTTTTCTGCATCAGTCAAGAGGCGCGTTGATCTGAACTGATATTTCCTGTAGCGAAGCATCGGCTCAGATGTTTGCGATCACAGCTGGACGTTCAGACAAACCTCCGTCTCTCTCAGCTTCCAGATGTTTGCTACTCCTGGTGGGTCCTGGCGTCTCTGAAAATCATCGGCAGGATTCACTGGATCGACAAAGCGAAGCTGCAGCGTTTCATCCTGGCCTGTCAGGACGAGGAGACGGGAGGATTCGCCGACCGGCCAGGAGACATGGTGAGACAAACACAACGCCACTTCCTGCTTCAGCTTCACTCTCTAATTATGGTCCTGCTTTGTACAGCAGTTTTTGAAAGCACTGCCCCTTTAAATGTTTCTTCTTTACTTTTACTTGTATGAAATAACCTGAATAAACACAAAATGCAGTTTTTCAGTTGGAAAAATTAAACTAACTTCACCTGTGTGAGAAAATTTACATGAATAAACTGCAACCAGCCACCAAATTAGTTCAGTTTTACTAAATACTTGAGCTGCAACTAGTGATTATCTTAATAATTGATTATTATATCAATTATTCTGACGAGTAATTGATTAATCATCAGAATAATCGATTAATCGGATAAAGACATTGACATATTTTGAGGATTTTTTTTAATTTAACTACTTAAATCTTTTTATACAATATTAGAAATACATAAAAAATTCAAATAAATAACTAAATTAATTTTTAAATTAGAAAATAAATATATTATGGTCTAAAATGCAACAACAAAGCATTGATTCAGTGTTTGATTATTCGTGGAAAGGTCAGGTCCAGTTTAGGGCTGATCTGTTGGTCATGTGATCAGAACTGGTCCTAATCTCCTCCACTGGAATTAGGACCAGTGGAGGAACTAGACGTCCACTGGATCCACTGGATCCACTGGATTTAGTGACGTTAACCACAACCAGTTGACAGATTTCACAGCCATTTTGGGTTTGGATAGATTTTTTTTCAACTGCATTTTATGTTTCTCCAAACCATCAAAATCGGCCGAAACTTTTAAAACGGAGACAAAAATGAAAGCCATTGTTGACGATCGGCTTGACCTCTTGACCCCTCCTCCTGCAGGTGGATCCGTTCCACACCCTGTTTGGTGTGGCGGGCCTGTCGCTGCTCGGCAACCAGGCCGTCAAGCCGGTGAATCCGGTGCTGTGTCTGCCGGAGGACGTCCTGCAGCGGGTCGGCCTGCAGCCCGACCTCCTCAGCTAGCGCCTGAGCTAACGCTTCGCCGTCACGACGAACTGAAACGCTGCCGCTCACAGCGGCTCCTCACAGCGGCTCCTCACAGCGGCACCCAGCCGCAGTTAGCACCACTACAGCTGGATGCAAAGGAGAAACGCTGAACTGCCTTTCATCCATCTGCGTTTGGAAGAAACCGTCAGAAAATGACATTCCTTCGTTTCTCAAGTCGTTTTCAGGAGGAAAACCTGGAAATTTCACACATTTCCTCGCATTGCGAACACAAACTTCACTGCAGGTTATTGGGATTTTTGTGATGGATCCACTGGAAGTTCTCCAGAGATGTCAAGTAGAAGGAAAATGTTACATTTTTACAAATAAACAAATTATAAATGTCCAAAGTTGATGTTCATCCTTTTATCAGCCTAGAGTTTATTTATGGATGAACCTGAACATGATGCTCATCTCAGGCTTTTATTTGTGAAAAATCTTTTTAAATTTCCCAATTATGTCTTACTTTGTATCGATCTAAAACACAAAATCTCAATGAAATGCTTTGTTGTTTTTGGCTGAAATGCAAAAATATAGTGAACATATTTTGAGGGGGTTCTGCTAAGGCTGGAGCGATTATTTTAGTTATCGATTAATCGATTGTTCTGACGATTAATCGAGAGTAAAACTGCCACATTCTGCAGAAATGTTCAAGTGTTTCATAACACTTAAATAATCATAATTATTCATCACTATTGATCAGAATTTATTAACAATTGTTTATTTAAATGGTAGTTTAATCACAATTGATTATTCCAACAATCACTTATTGTGATTAGTCAATTCAATTATTCATGATTGTCTCAATAACAGATTAATCATAGTTGATTATTTGAATAATCGATTAATCGTTCCAGAACTCGTTTCTGTCCCCCAAACCTAAAAGGTTTTCCAGTTTCATCATAAAAGAACTCGAGTTTCTTTACACGAAAAAGAAAACTGTCATAAGATTCAGTTTGTTGTGCTCAGTAATGAAACGGCCTATTTAAAGTAAGAGTGTGTCTGTGGCTCTCGCTGTTTTCCGTGTCTCCATCACACCGACGTGACGAAGCTGCTGTCATTTTAACTGTAAATGTTGTTTGATGTTCCAGCTGCACTATCTATTGAAATCTGTTGCTCTGCAGGAAATATTCACTCTGACCTGAACAGTTTCTCCTCCAGTTTCGCTCCACATCCCTAAATCTCCTCGTCTTTCAGTGATTAACTGCTCAGTGTTTTTTGTTATAAAACTTTATGAATGAACATCAGTGTTTTATTGTCTGAATCCAAACTAAAAACTACGATTTACTAAATTGACACAGTTACTATAGGAATAGTTTGTTTACAATGTTTTAACAAATTAAAATCACATAATTAAAACTATATTTTTGTTTGTCACTTCTTCATTTGATGCCTTTAAAATGTCTTTAAGTTTGCAGAATAATTTGGGACAGTTTATAAACTGATTTCTGACTAATGTCCAACTATTTCCATTCTTTTAATTTTTGTTTTTTATTCTTAAGATCTACTAACTATATTTTTACCCTGATTGAATTGAGACAATTTAAATAGTCACTTAATAAAATGTACAGATAAGGATTTTTTTTTATTATTTAGTGATTTTCAGCTGTGAAATTGAATAATTTCATATAATTTGTAATTCGTTGATACTTTTCTTTAAACTTTTAAAGTCCATTTTGATTTGTTGATTCTTAGTAAACAGCTACACTTTACTAAGTATTTAAATATTTTGTCATAAAGTAGAAAGTATCGTGGATGATGTGGTTTTTAAAATTCAGAAATTAATGTGACATTATCAAACTATCAAACTAAAACATGCAAGAGTTTATTACAGCAAACAAAAGTGATATTTTTTGGAAGGAGTTCTGTAAAAAATTTTAAAAATCTGTTCTTATTTGTTTGCAACGTTTTGGCGGAAAATTAACTTCATGAAGGAGATTTTTGATATTTTGAGTCTAAAAGAAAACCTGCATCTTCAGATACTTCATGTTAGAGGTTTTAGCTGCTGCTGACCACTAGATGGCAGCATCGCCCTTAAACAGAGTTTAGAAAATACTTAAAACTTAAAATAAGGAATAAAACTTGCATGTTGTTGGAATAATGAGCTTAATCTGGATATTTTATATATTTTTTAATGTTTTTAAAGTTGTAAATTAACCAGAAAAAAATAATTAATGTTATTAATATTGTTATTATATTTAATATTTGGTTCAGTATTGAGTAACACAAAATCTTACCAAGTATTTTCTAGTGCAAATTTCTTATGTTTGAAATAAGACAAAACAAATAACTTGTCAGTAAGATATAGCAGCTCGTTTTCAGTCAGTAATTCATTAATATTGAAAAATTCTAGTTCCACTGGCAAATAAAATCATTTATAACGAGATATTTTGTCCATGTTATCAGTGAAATAATCTGCTACAGGAACTGGAAAGTTTTCATCAATATAAAAGAATAATTTACTTGGACCATCTCTTGTATCTTCCTGGAATATTATCAGTAAGTTGGTTTTGTCGTATTTGAAATGTGTTACGACATTTTGAGCTACACTGAAAAAAAAAAAAACATGAGGTCCTTTGTTACAAGTGATCAAATTAAGTTTAACCAAGTAAAAATATCAAGTGTCTTGAATAACTTTGACAAACTTAATTTGATTAAATCTACCAAATTTAACTCTTGACAGCTTTTTAAAGTTAGACAAACAAGTTAGTTCTGTCGTTAAATCTAGTTTTTACCACCTTCGGCTTTTAGCAAAAGTTAAATCTTACTTCTGTTTTAAGGACTTTGAAGGATTCATCCATGCCTTCATAACAACTCGTCTGGTTTACTGCAACTCTTTCTACAGAGGGATGGACAAATCACAGATTCAGCGACTTCAACTGATCCAGAACCAGCAGCTCAGCTTCTCACAGGAACCAGGAAACACGACCATATAAGGCCAACTCTGGCATCTTTACACTGGCTGCCTGTTTTTTATCGAATAGATTTTAAGATTCTTTTGTTGACTTATAAAGTTTTACATGGGTTAGCCGCTCTCCCACCCTTATCTTCAGGACCTTTTAAATTTCCGGTCTGTGTCCAGAACCTTAAGATCTAATAGTCAGTTATTACTGTCAGTTCCTCGGACTTCAGAGGAAAAGAGATGGAGCTTTTTCTGTAGCTGCTCCTGTTTTATGGAATAACTTTCCAGATTAGATCTGCTCACAGCCTGGATCATTTTAATTTGCTTCTTAAAACTCATTTTTACTCTTTGGGATTTAATTGATGTATCGTTTGGGCTCTGTTTTGTTATTTGTGTTGTTGTTCTTGCACAGCACTTTGGTGCAGCTTTATACCTGTTTTAAATTGATATATAAATAAATTTGACATTGACAAATTAGCTGAATTTTTAAAAGTTTGAGCTCTGTTGTCTTTTTTCAGTGCAACTAGACCAAAAATACTTGTTAAGGTTTTGTGTTTTTGCAGAGTTTTATGCAGCTTCTTCAGCTTCCTCTGTAGTAATTTGGCAGGAAGTCATCATGGCTGCAGCTCCATCTGCTGGCGTGTGATTTGTGACTCGTGTCTCGGCTGCCAGGAGGAATCAGTGGCAGGCTGGATGGCCTCCTCTGTGGCTCTCAGGGGCCTCCTGGGGTCTCCTGGGGTCTCCTGTGTCCTCCTGGGGCCTCCTGGGGCCTCCTGGGTCCTCCTGGTCCTCCTGGTTCCTCCTGGTCCTCCTGGTTCCTCCTGGTTCCTCCTGGGTCCTCCTGGTCCTCCTGGTTCCTCCTGGTTCCTCCTGGTCCTCCTGGTTCCTCCTGGGTCCTCCTGGTCCTCCTGGTTCCTCCTGGTCCTCCTGGTTCCTCCTGGTTCCTCCTGGGTCCTCCTGGT
>CAEGAF010035245.1:0-57970 GCA_903067075.1 Micropoecilia bifurca | reverse complement strand
CCCCCCCCCCCCCCCCCCCCCCCCCCCCCCCCCCCCCCCCCCCCCCCCCCCCCCCCCCCCCCCCCCCCCCGCAACAGAAAATAATTGAGAAGCACTGGTTTAACCTTTTGACCTCTTTATAAGATTTAACAGCTGGTGTAAAACAATCTGGTCTTGCCAACAGGGTAGAGCTTCCTCTTGGGACAGGGACATAAAAACATGTCTTCACTCAAAAGAAAATAACACTTCTTTGATCTTAAAAACAGGTTTTTACTGGAACATAGTCACATTTCTGTGGAATGAGGTAAATATTGAATTGGATGCTCGTTTGTGATTTTATTGAGTTTTGTCATTTTCATTAGTTGTTTGTCTAATAAATGTTATTTATGTTTTGGACTTGGAAAAACGTTTTGTTTTGTCTTTATGGTTCAGCTGATACAATGACAGCATCGAGGAATCCGGGCAGAAGAGAGAATAAAACGAGTCAAAAGATTTGAATTCTTCCTCTTCTGATAAAATTAACGATAGATAGATAGCCTGACTGTGTCGTTTATTTTTGTGTGTTCCTGCAGAGAAACATTCTCCAGGGAGGCTGACAAAACAAAATGAACAAAACCCACAGGAACAAATCTGTAATTAGGAAGTGATCGACATTTTGAACTGAACGTAACAAGGTTAATCTGATCTCACACGCTCACTACTTTTGCAGAACTGTAAAATCCAACAACCACATGCAGCTGCTCGCCTTAACACCTCTACAGTGTTTTCAGCATCTTGAACAAAGAGCACATGTATTCTTCTATATCTGCGTCTCCTCACTCCTCCTCTCACGCTTCTACCCCCTTCTGTTTCTCCTTCAGTCCTCCTCTCTGCGGGCCATACGTGGAGCGTTCAAGCACTCTGACGACATGCACCACTGAATTCTCAACATCTTGTCTTGTCACGCCAATTACACTTACACTCACACTCATACACACATACACACATTTAACATACCCAGTGCACTCTTTTAAACTGAACAATGCGATATATCCTCAGAAGTCATACATAGGTATACCAAAACAAACTGTTTGGGATTCAAAATGGAGGGAAAAAGCGGCTTCAGCATGCAAATAACCACAGAGAAACTTAACAGATAGTTAAATTTCAACAGAGAGGTGTGATGGTAGTGAGCAGGTGGTCTGAGAGGTCAGGTTGTGAATCGGTCATTGACCCCACCCCACAACCGTGAAAGGATAAGGGTTAATTAACTGCAGGCTTTAATCGCCTCTGATGAATGATTCATAATTTCAGGTCTATGACTAATATTTAAAACACACGGACACAGGCAGAGCAGATATGAATTATTCAGATGCAATGATACCCGACACTACGTTTCACTCACAGTGAGCAAAGACAGCGAATTTTTGGCTCTCTGCATCCGTGAGATGAACAATCTAACGACAGCAGAGTGAAAGAAGAAGAAGACGACTGTTTTTTGAACATTCTCTAAAGTAAAGCAGATATGCTGCAATTTCAATATTCGGTGGAGTAAACAAAAAAAAGGAACAAAATGAAGGTCTGACTGAAAAAAAAAAGATGAATGACCAAAAAAAAAAGAGGGAGTGAGTTTGGTCAGCTGAGATTTACTGTCTTGTCTGTGAAAGTTGCAGAGAACAAGTCGCAGCGACGAAGTTTCAATATATTTTAAAATCCTGTCTTGTTCGTTTCTCGTCCATCGGCTCCAGCAGTTTAAATAGACTTGCATGAAAAACCAAGTTTTATTTCCCTTAATATTCTTGAGCATTACAACTTCTCCTTTGATTTAGCAGCAACCTTGGACTTCCTCTTGAAACTGCTTACAGTTTTGTAAATGTGGCTTGTTTTTAGGAGCTATTTGGAAAGCGCTTCTGAATTCCTATCGATTTATTATTTTTGAGCCGATTAAGCATAAAAGTTGCAATTAGTGTTCATGCCCAGTGATTTCTCCGCCACGTGTTCTTACAGTACAATTTTAATGGGTTTTATTGGTATTCTTGCTGGTAAGCCAACGTGTGGAAGTAGTGACTGTACTTTTTGGGTTTCTTCAAACCACTCCTATAGCTTTACAGAGTCTGACCAGCATCACCTCCTTTCACCTCCAGTCCAGCCTTTCATCTGTATCAAAAACTGAATAAATAAATATATATATTTTACCACATCTGGTCCTGAAGGATGTCTTACTGATCATCACTTGCAAATATCCAAGTGAAAGTCCAAAAAATGTGGAGTGAGGTGTTGAAATCACAGCAGTCTCACTCAAGAAATGCTTAAAATTAAATTAAAAATGTTTTAGTGCCAAAGATTTGGCAGTACTACTATTACTAGTATTAGTACTACTGCAGGTAGTCCAATAATAATTTACTTCTTGAACATTTTGAATCAGATTCACAGTCCCAATAAGAGATTGACATAGATCTAGAGACCATAGACAGACAGTTCCTTCAGGAAGACAGTAAATATTGTTTTATAACTCAAATCAAAGCAGCCTTTTAATTTACATCCTGCCAAATTACATTAATATGAAAGCATTTTCAATATTTTTAAACTTCAAGACGTTCTCATTGAATGCAGAGATTCATTTATTCATATTTTAACAGTTTAACGTGTAATAATCCCTTTGATAACTTTCATTATCTTGATACGACTCCAAATAAAAATGAGACGCCTCTGTTTTAGGGGATGCTCTATCTAAAGGTGTTTTCAATTGGCTTTGAGCTAGAAACACAGCACAAAATATTTTATTATTATTACTATTATCAACATAGATTAAAATCTCAGGATTTTTTTCTCAGCTCTTGTCGAATGAAGAATTAAAGCCGTTCTGGATGCAGAGTGGGGTTGCACCTGCAAACATGTAATTCCTAACACGTCCATAAAAATTTAGTCAGATTTATAACGTTAATCTTTTAGTGTCTGTCAACACAAAGGCTTTCTTTAACCATAACCTGCTGTACGTCTGCACCGCTGCAAAAAAAAAAAACCGTGAACAACCAACAGCTTTTAGAAGTGACTTTTCCTCCATGAACCTGTGGCCCCTCGTGGAAAACGGAGCATTTTCTATTCACCGGTGGAGCCGAGCTTGGGGTAAATGAAATGTTGTTAACTGCAAGATAAAAACAAATGAGGCCAGAACACTTTTCAGCTGGCGAACAGATCAAGACTGAGAGAGCGAGAGCTGGAGGTAAGGTTTCAAAAAGAGGGAGACCGTATTAGACTGTGTGGGAAGAAAACAGAAACTGTGCAGGAGGGGGAGATTTATTACTGTAATTGTGCCCAGAGCACTTGTTTACCCAGCGGTGGAGGCAGGTAGGGGCGTCAGATTAAGGACACAGACGGGGAGATCAGGTTGAGACATCCAGAGTGCGATACAAATGATATGTCAGTGCGACTCCACGTTTATTCCCAGTGAATAAGATGGATGACCTGTTAGCATCAACTTCCATTACCGATTCTTATCTCATTAAAAACAGAAAAAATGTTAGTTTTAGTTGTTTTGGATGAAGTAATCCTTTGATGCTATCTAAATGTTAGGAGTGTTTCTGCCTCAACCATTTTGAGTTTTAGTGACTTTTGCCTGCAGTTACAAGCAGATGCATCATAAATGATTGTCTAGACAGAGATTTGTCAGTGTGTGATTTAGAATAAAACATCAGATTTATGAGATGTCTTAGAAGTTGATTCATGTTACTCTTGTTTAGTTTTGTGATTTTCTGTACACAGCAGGATTATTCTATTGTATGTTCTTTATCCTGTGCATGAACATTTCTAATTAATCATTAAATGACACTAGCAGCCCTTTTCTGTTTAAAAAACTCTATTTTTTATATTCTGTCCAGGGAGCAGACCTGTTTTTACCATAAAAATAAGACGAATTCTCGAACATGCGTTTATTTTCATACGTTGTTGTTCTTTTCTATCTGTTAATCAATCTGGGAACTTTTCAGTATATTTACCCTCAGGGTTAAACTTCCTGTTTCAGGTCAGTAGCACCAGATTTACATTCCTCCTAAAATGTGTTGCAAACATGAGCTGAAAGACGCATGCATTACTTTTTGAAATAACTTTTTTACCAACAAGATTAGAGCTTCAGCAGAGTCTACCACAGTGTAAACCTAGATTTATTTTCAATAAATTTGAATTCCATCAACACCTTTGTCTCATAAATATGTAAAAATGACAGAAGACACAGTTTAAGCTTAATTGCTCCTTTTTTTATAGTTTTAGGTGAGGATATTTAAGGTGTACAAAACATTTCAGCAGACATTTGGCATTAAGTGTGGTTCCCAAACCTGACCTCCCAGGTTAAAAATCTCTAATCTATTGCAGACCACCTAACAGATAAAAAAGATGCAGAGTAAGTAGAAAAGCTACTTTACTCCCAGTTTTTCATTCAATAATTTCACTTCCAATTCCCCCAGTAAGCTCTGGTGTTATTTAACTATATATATATCTCCGATGTAATCAACCCCTATTGTCGGTAAAATAGCTTAAAAAGCTTCCTGTTCTTCAGCTTTTCGAAATCATTTTCAGCCAATTAAAGCTGGATGATGCGGTCAGTCTGTAACAGAGCCTGTAAGTCGCACATTATGCTATGCATTAACCGGTTCTAATGAGGCACTTTAAATGAAAAATGCATTAAAAATAATTTGTAACCACACAAAGCCCAGAGAGGAACACTGTGTGTGTGTGTGTGTGTGTGTGTGTGTGTGTGTGTGTGTGTGTGTGTGTGTGTGTGTGTGTGTGTGTGTGTGTGTAAGTGGCTGTGTGTATTAGACAGCATTGTCCAGTGTATTAGACAGCCCTGTCATGTTCATGTCGCAGCAGCAGGGTATAGGAGGTGTTCTTGTCTCTGAGTGATGCGATGGCATGAACAGCATGGTTTAAGAGCGAAAAGAAGGTCATCGATGTCTCGCTTCACTATCCCTCCCTCCTTTCCTCTCCTCTCTCTGTTGCCCCTGTCATCCATACTGGATGATCCCTTGCGCTCTTATCCAACCCGCCTGTCTTTCTGTCCTTCGTCACGGGTTGGTACTCCACCCTCCCCTTCCCGCATCCTGCTTTGTGTTTAACCACACTCCTAAAAAGCGATTTTTATTTTTGCTTCATTCACGCTCCGCTGTACGAAGTATTTGTAAAGTGTGAAAGTAGGAGCTGTGAGGGATTCGGCGTGCAGCGTGGGATCAGGGTTTAAGTTCGGCCTCGGGGAGCAGGCCACACAGGGACCCACCTGAATAGTTTAACAGATCCACGGCATCAAGCCGAGGGCCGGTTACCATTCACCAAATGTGTTGCTCTGTTTGTGCTCAGTTCAGGTTTCAAGGACTTAAATGACCTGCTGACATCTTTGAGCCCGAAAACTAAAACCGCCTGCCAGCTTTTAATATATCGGACTAAATCCCACCACATCACATCTGGTCATTTCAGTACAAATATCAACATCTATATCAGGGTGCGATACAGTAGGATTGGATGTGCAGCCTTATCTGAAATGACCCGGTTGGTAAGGGTTCTGGGTGAATGTGACCCTGTAAATGTTTGCCTAATAAACAAGCAGCAGCCAGTTCTGGTTCTTGCATGAATGTCTGAATGTCATTCAAAATGCAGGGAAATTATCTAAACTCCAGCTGCAGTCCTGCATAAAGCAAGTTAAAATATTCTCCCTATTCTCAGCAGCACGCAGAGACTGCGAACGCCCCATTTAAAGCAGAACACCGTGCTAAGTATTAAGTCAAGTGTTGGACCTAATTGTGGACAGGGATCAGGATCATGATTATTTTGAATGGAACAATGGAAAAAACAAAAGAAACTTACAAAGAACCAGAGTCCAAAGTAGAAAAACAAAAAAGCACAGGGTTCTGTGTTGGAACATGACTAGAAGTGAAACAGAAATCCTCTGAGAGTTTAAGATCAGACAAGATGAAAATAGGAAGACAAATCCAGATTAGGATTTTACAAAACAGTTTAGTTTGATTAACTGGCAGCAGCTGTGAACACCCAAAGAATAAGTAAGGCAATTCAATAAACAGAATGGAAAACATAAAAAGTTACTGAACCAAAAAGATGATACATATGACAAACAGCAGAAAACTGACCACCAGCGTGATCAGCTGACATACTGGGTCCATTCTGATGCATTACTATACTTTAATTTACCTCTGGAGTCCCAAACTTTACTCCTGAGGGTCTGGTGTGCTACAACTTTTAGTCTCTTATAAACAATTAGGAGTTAGTTATTATTATTATCATTATTAGGACTTGACTGTAAGTTCAGGATGGTTGAAAACTTTCTCTAACACACCTATTAACATATTAATATCCATCACACCCTTGTTAGATAGTTTGAAGATGATTTTTTTTCATTAAGGTATTTGTGTATTTGAAGGATGCTTGAAAAAAGTAGAATGGAAAATTCAGGAAAAGCTGTTTCTGTAGATGAACAACAGATGTGGCAATCAAATGTTGAATGAAGGCAAGAAGGTTAGAAGAAAAACAACAAAAAAGAAAAGTAAAGAAGCAAAAGCTATGACACAAAAATGAAGCCACCAATATAAAAGGAAATAAAACAGGACAAAAGTTGAAACACACCATGTTACCAGTGTCATTATTCTCTGACCTACTTTTATTTCTTATTTTTTCATGAAAAAAAACAAATAAGTGTTTAAATCTGCATTTGTTATCATATCTACATTAGCTTTGGCCAAAGTTATTATTGGGAAAGAGCAGCTACAGAGCCACAGGTTGTAAATCCCCTGGTCACGACACAATCCAGTGCTAAATCTAACAGAAAATTAGAGTTCTCGCCTTTAGAGCGCTGTGCACAACAAATCTCCTCGCCATCGATTGAATCTGGAGATCTTTTGCAGTGCAGAATGGGCAAACGTTAAAAAGCCAACATGTTGGATGCTGACAGAGGTTTAAATTGATTTATCATGATCTTGATAAAGCTGTGCAAGAGCCAAACCAACAAACCAAACACAACATTGCACAAGTAGCACATTTTAAAAGAGTGAAAAGACACCAAGTCAAGTCACACAAGTAGGCCTGTCACAATGACAAAATTTGCTGGACGACAAATTGTCCCAGAACTTATTAAAAGATACAATTGTTGTTTTGAGACCATTTTCAATTAATATAGTAGTAATAGTGGCCTAATAATGCAAGAGCACATTCTCAAGGATCAATACAATTTCTAATGAACATGTAAACACTGGAATAAAGAAAACAACAAAAATAACAAATAAAATGCATTACGAAGTCAGTGTAAATAAAATTATCTTTTAAAAAAAGGGATAGTTGAGAGCAAAGCACCAGATGGAAAACTTTTATCACTCAGCTTTTGGTAAAAAAAAAAAAAAAAAAAAAAGAGAAACGATGAATCAAGCAACAGCAAATGATTGAGTTTCTTTCAATTTATCATGAGATTAATTTATTTATTGTTTATTGTGACAGACCTACACACAAGACCAAAACTGAAACTAAGTTGTGCAGTTTTTATACTCTCAGAATAATAAAGTTTATCCAGACTGTCATAATATAGAGCTCAACTATATTATTTATATATATTGTTCAAGCCTGTGTCTTTCTTTGTGCGTGTGTGTGTGTATGTGTGTTTGCCATTTAGCTCGTGTGATCATGCTCTGCCTTTGCCATGTTGGAGAGATCCAGAAAACAGATTTCCTGATGGGAACAGCAGGTTCTGGGACAGACTAGAGCTTTAATTAATGCTCAGTGTGGGGTGGAGAATTTCTGACACTGCGGCTCAGTGGGGATTCACCGGAAACATTTGATGCAGCACTGCAGAGTTTTATCCTTATAATGCTACTTTTCTCTTATTTCTGTCCAGACAAAGTGTCAGTTATCTCAGTGTAATCATTCTGCAACTGTATTTATTTCACTGTATGTATTTCAGTGAAAGTGAAGTAGCTGTATTTTACAAATATTTTTGACAATATGGGTACTTACTTTATGACGTAATAAACTATTTTACTAAAAGAAAAAATGGGAGCATAAGAAATAGCTTAAATAAAGGACCATATGGCTTTTAACAACGTAATGAGAAAGCAAAACATTTGGTTATTAATTGAAGTTATAAATCATTATTTACCCATGTAAGAGGGCTTATTTAACCTTGGTGTGCTGGCAGAATTAAGATGTGGATTTCAGGGAGGAAAGCCACTCTGTATTCTTGGCCATACTGTGGAAGGACACAGATGTGGGAGGGAAGAAAGAAGAGTAAAATCTCAAGTCAAAAAGGGCTGGAAAGGCAATCTATACAAACTGAAAAGAGGAAATTCTGGGAAAAAAACCAAAAAAACCCCGAAACTGGTTTTAAAGCAGGTAAGAGAGGTTGGAATGAAGAGGCGACATTTATTAAGAAGATGGGAGAATGGGCCAGGAAGAAGAGAGGGGGTGTTTGTACGGGAGGAGGAGAAACGTTGGAGGAGGAGGAGAGGAGGGCAAGACGGCGAGGGTGGAGAGCGCAAGACAGATGACAAATTGTGATTAATAGATGGGGTCCGGGGCAGCAGTGTGGAGCTCAACTCATTAATAGAGAGAATTAGAGAGGCTGTGCAACTCAATCTGCACACTGTCACTCGCAATCAAGGACCATAATCAGATCTGCACGCAGACAGAGGTACATGTCCCGGAGGAGCGCGGTTCATGCACGCACACACATTTTTCCCAACACTTATCAGGAACGCTCACTGCTGCATTCCCCATACTGAACATTTAATCCTCTTCTCGTCATCTGGTATCACAGTTTTAGCAGTAAACTCGAACTTTGAGAGCTGCAGGAAGACTTGTTTGTTTTTCTGAAATTACCACAATTTAGACATTATTAAAAGTGCATTAATTATTAGGGATACCACAACAACAACAAAAAAATAAATAAAACCTTTTCTTACTTTTAGTTATGATTTTAAAAAGGGTTTTATTATGTTGTTGTCATGCATTGAGAAGCTGACGGTCAGGCGATGAGTGAGTAAAGGAGGTAACACTGGTACACTATGAAGGTAAATTAATAAATGAATAAATGCAACTCATACAAATTTGTCCTAATCTTTATCTTAAAATCATACTAAAAAATAAATTTATATTGACTATAATGCCAGGGAATCTCAGTTTGGCAAGAAACCAATTCATAATGATGATCTGACTCTAGCCACACTTCAACCTTTATGGCGTCACTGTAGAAAATAAAATAAAAATTATGAAGTATGAAGACAACATAAGCTGCATTACAGATACGAACATGCACAAAACTTTGTGTGTATTCTGCTAATGTCGAAAAAACACAATTTCACCATTGCAGTGTCTCCACAAGTAAAGTCAAATGTGGATACGTTTGTTCACGAGATAAACCAATGAGAAACACGCCACATCATCATTATACAACTACTTCCTGTTGTGTTCTTCTTCGTGGAAACATCCAGCAGTTGATCATGTGACTCGTGTGATGTGGAAAAATGTTTCCATTACAGTTTTGCAAAATAAACCAATTTTGATTCAGCCAAAAAACACCTCAACCTAAAACCAAAACTTTTTATTGGAAAAAACAATTTTTTTTCAAAATTGCAGCGTTTCCATTAAGCAATTTATTGATTTGAAATGTCAACGTGTGCAATTATGTGGCCAATGGAAGCACAGCTAGTACTCACTTTGAGCTTGCTAAGCTGGCTGAGTTTAAAAAAGCTTTTAAGGCTGAGTCAGACCTTGCATAAAGCAGCACCGCTGTTGACTAACTCAGTATTTTAGTTTGAAAACTATAACATGATAGGTAGAAATAAAGTCAAATAAATCTGTCAAGAGATTTGTTACTTAATTGCTCGAAAACAATAAAAAGTCTAACTTAACTCAACCTAACTCCTTAACTTGAAAAGTCAAGGATTTATTGATTCTTCTTAGAGTTTATGCAAAAAAAACAACAACATTAATTTATGGATCCCATGAATAATTAGTTGACATAGAAAAACAATAATTTGCAGACATTACAATGTAAAACAAAAACAACAACTCACATAGCTATCCAATTAACCCTTTCATGCATGAATTATGATCCTTTCTCTCAGGATTTTTTCCCAAATTTTATTTGGATCTTCTTAAGGCGTAAAAAAAAAAAAAAGGTAGGACATTTTTTTATTTTATTTTAATTTTTTCAGGTGATCAATTGTAATTTTCTCCAAATACAAAGTTGTTATTTGAAAAGCACATCAGTGGTATTGTTCTTTAGGGGTTATCGGATATCACAATATTTTTTTTACCTGCAAGAGTCGTTTACAGTAGATGCAGGGACCAGGTCGGTTGGCATGCTTTTCTGTCTGTCAGCCATATTGGATTTAGCAAAAATTATTTCTTGCATTTGCAGCTGATGGCCAGTAGTTGATAATGTATTTTATGATGCAATAGTATTCGGGGTTCCCCCGGAGGAGCTGGAAGAAGTGCCTGGGGAAAGGGAAGTCTGGGCCTCCCTTCTGAAGCTGCTGCCCCCGCGACCCGACTCCGCATAAGCAGAAGAAAATGGATGGATGGATGGATAGTATCCACTTCAGTGGTCTGTGTGCATTTATAACATAAAAATCCACAAGAAGCACAAGAAAACGGCTTTTAGACATTTTAAACATTACTTTTTATTAATAAGTGCTCATTAATCCCGTAATCAAATCAATCCATGTGCAAGTCATCTAAAAATAAATGACTATAAAAATCCTTTTTTTTCCTGAAAACTATATCTAGATAATCAATGGAGGAATAGAAATTGAGAAAACGTCTTTTATGCACACTTTCATATGGATGAATTTACAAGGCCTTTCAGGACTTTGCAGCAGCTGTGCTTTATAAACACATGGAACCCAATGAAGGAATTATGTATTTTTCAAAATTCCTGCTTATGTTTGTCCCCCCCACCCCCAGTTAAAACAGACTTTGAGTCAGTGTGGGTTAACTGCAGCAGCCTTGTTGAACCTGGGATCTATTTTGTTGCTTTGGTCCTCACAGCTCACCGTCCTGTATCCTTCTGTAATAATCATATTTCTGCAGCTCAGAGCCCTGAAGGTCAGAGAGCTGGAGGATGGATACCAGAGTGAAGGGCAAAATAAAATATGTAACATGTAACTGGGTTAATAAGGAAAGACTTAGTAATATATTTCATCTAAAAATTCAGAGTGTGTAAAGCATACTCAGCATATTCGTCCTGTAAACTTGATTAAGCTCAAAACAAAGAGCAGACAGGAAGACGATGGAAGCCGAGCCAGACATTATCTCTTCACAGCTTATACATTCATCCGCTTATTTAATATTTCATGAGGCCCTAAAAAACTCATTCTCTCTAAATTGTCCTTCCTTCTGAGCAATTATAATTTGAATGCGGGGAACCTCTTGGTGTTTAACCATCGTGCCGAAGCCACATGCATAGTATATGTGCATGTGAGCGCGCTTGAAGAGGCACAAACAAACCCAGGCATATGGTTTACAGCAGAGATGTCAAATTCATGAACATAGAAAGTCCTCCAGCCTTTATATATTTCATTTGCCAGTTTTGTGAAATAAATAAAAAATAAAGCAAGGACCACATAGTTTCCCTCTATCTGACAAGCAGTAGTTATTTTCTATCTCCAAATGCAAATGTGACCAGAGGCTTGGCATCTGCCTGAGGGCTCAGTAGGCTGACAGTATGCATCCTAGGGAGTGATCTATTGATCCATATTCAATATCTGCTACACTCTCCAGCTCAGTAAAGTTGAAAGATGAATAAATAAGGAGCAGAACTGACAGAGCGTACACGTATACTAACACTGAGTGGCTAAATGGTTTTACTGGCCTCTTTTTGTGTGTAAATGATTGACACGTCCTACTATGTAGAATCAGAGGCAGAGCAGCTGCATTTCATGTGCTGTGGATTGAAAAAGCCTTCATACCTTTTGAACTTTTTCTCATCCTCTGATGTTACCACCCCGATTGGAGGTTTGATTTGAATTGTGGATGTGATAGACCAACATAACAAAACTATAAATGCTTATTTATTTATTTATTTAGTGCAACTCTTAACATAGCAAACTCTACAACTTCATACTCTAAATCTATGCATTTACAGGAAACTCTGAATAAAATCCAGTGCAACCATTTATGATTTGAAGTGATTTAATTAGAGTTCACCAATGTGTAATTTAATCCAAGTATAAATGGTAATATTCTATCTAGGTGTGTTTGAGGACATTCATGAACCAACAGTGTGAAGACAAGGAAATACAAGGTAAGGTAAGGCCAGGTAATGTAAGGGAAGGTAAGACAAAGTGAGGTGAGGCAATATAAGGCAAGGCAAGGCAAAGTGAAGTGAGGCAATGTAAGGCAAGGCAAGGCAAGGCGAAGTGAAGTCAGGTGAGGCAATGTAAGGCAAGACAAGGCAATGTAAGGCAAGATAAGGTAAGGCAAGACAAGGTAAGGTAAGGTAAGACAAGACAAGACAAGACAAGACAAGACAAGGCAAGGCAAGGTAAGGTAAGGTAAGATAAAGCAAGGCAAAGCAAAGTGAAGTGAGGCAATGTAAGGCAAGGCAAGGCAAGGCAAAGTGAGGTAATGCAAGGCAAGGCAAGATTATATTACTTATATAGCACATTTTCAGCAACAAAGCAGTTCAAAGTGATTTACATGAATTAGAAGGAAATACAAACAAAAAGACAGAAAGATAGAAATATAAAACTACATATTGTTTCCCCATGTTTAATAAGAATAAAAATAAGTAGTGCATAATTTATTATCCAGTAGGGGTTTCTTTGGATTCTTGTTCTGACAAAAATAGATGTTGGTTCTTCTCCATGTTTGATTCTATAAAACTAGATGGTACTTTCTAAATTTGTTCTAGATTTGTAAACTAACAGGAGTTTCTCCTGGTCTTGGTCCATTTTTAAAGTTTAATGCTAAATGTCGATATAAGATATTTCTCTAGATAAACTACAAGGACATTCTCTTGGTAAATTTGTTCTAATTCCTGCTCTGGTGTGAGTGAAGCATAAAACTATATGTAAGGACAGCATTGATTAAAATAGCAGACAATAGTCACATGGTTACTCTGGAGGAGCTGTAGAAATTCACTGCTCAAGTGAGAGAAGCTGATGAAAAGATTTTGCCAATTTATGGAGGAGTGGCGAGAAGAAAATTGTTGCTGATCGAAAGATTTCTTGTCACAGTTTACACTTTTTCATGTAGAGGACAGCAAACATGCAGAAGATGCTCTGATCAGGTGAGACCATTAAACCTTCTGGTGTCCCAACAAAACAATGTGAGGTGGAAACCTTCATCTGCCCTGAACGCGTCACTCCTATGACATGCAGAAACATGATGGTGGCATCATTATCCAATCAGAATGCTTTTCTTTATCAGAAACTTTAGGAATTTATTTACAGATAAAACATTTTATTACAAAAGTATTGATTGATGATATAAATGATTGAAGTGCATAACACTTTTTGATTTTAAACTCTTATTCATAAAGAATGAGGGCAGAATTGGCTCTTCTGATTGCAAAAATTGGAGATTAAATCATGGTCATATGCTAGAATGGCCCAGTCAAAGTCTAGACTTATATTCTGTTGATAATCCACAGGAAGCTTGGAAAACGTCACTGTGGAATGTGATTGAAAAAGCTAATGTATAATTCAGATGCACTCGTTTATACGTTTTATACATAAATAAAATGTAAGACCTTGCATCTTTTTCCATCCACTTCACAAATATGGCATTTTTGGTCTATAATATAAAATCTCAATTAAATAATTTGAGTTTTGGGGTTTCAATTTGCAAAAATGAATTGAAAAGTTCAATGGGTGTGTGTGTATATAGTTTTGCAAAACGCTTTTTATCAGCCTGGAGAGGAGAGATGAAAGATGCTGCAGGGTTACCAAGAGGACAACATGGAACAATGTCCACTCTGAGGATTAATTAATTTAGCTCTAAATGTACAATCAGGCAGAGGGAGAGAATAAGAAAGAGACCATGTAGGAGGAGGTGGAAGGAGGGGAGGAGAAAGTGGGGAGTTGTCACTATCAATACATCTTTCATCACTAACGAGGTCTGAAAGCTACAAAAACACTGAAATTGACGGCAAACCCTGAGAACAACCACTCTCCTTCTTTGTTTTTTAATGTCTTCACCTGCCTACACGTACTCCAGCTTTGTGCTCCTCAGTCTTTTCACACGTGCCGCTCTTCATCTCCTCCACCAGCTACATTTTTTTCCTTTTTGATTTTTTTTTATTCAGCTAATCAAGGCTCCAGTTCTAGAAATGATCATCTGCAGAATGAATCAATGGAGTCTGTTACACGTAGATCATTAAAAAGAAGGGGGCAATTCAAAATTTTACAATTTGAAAAAGATACATTTAAATATCCCAAAGTAGCTGACTGATGTCGTGTTTCAAATGCACTGAATTTTTTATTTTTAGTTAATGTTGAAATGCTCTCTTCTAGCCATCAATGACAGTGATAGGTGAAGATTAAAAGCTGTTTTCTTACAGTTGAGACCAAAAGTATTTACACCCATAGCATATTAACGCAATCTTTTCATTTGACCAACATGTTTCTTCTGAATGGAAATAATAATAATATGTAGTGGAAGAGATCTGCAAAGGGAGATACTGATTAGGGTGATGATACACAGTAAAAATGTCAGTGTTGAATTAACACCCAAAAGTGTTTGTATGTGTCCAAGTCAGCTGGTGTTAAATTTAACACTACAGAGTGTCACATTAACATTACAATGGTGTTGGTGTTAAAATATATTAAAAGTAACACCAGTGTAGTGTTGATCACAAAAAACAATGTGGTGCTAAAAACGTAAATAATTGACCCACAAAGTGTCAATATCAATCAAATCCAGTGGACAATATTCAAAACAATACACAGAAATGGAAAATGGAACTTTTCTTAAACCCATTTCAGAATTATAGACCAATGTTAATTTAACAAAAAAATGGGTGTCAATCTTTTAACACTTTCAAAAGTGTTACTTTAACACCAGCTGACTTGGACACATATAGACATTTTTGGGTGTTAATTCAACACTGGCATTTTTACTGTGTACAAGGCCTTCTAACTCTAAGATGAATCAATAAAAAACAATGGAAACTAATCAAGAGAAAGGTTTGACTTGTGTGAGACCAATTTGAATATTTTATAGTAATCCCTGGAATAGATATGAAGTATTTCAGACATGCCTTTTCTTTTTAGAATTTAAATAAAAACTAAGGAATTTTGTTAAAACTGCTCTGCCCTTTACTTTGTCTTATCGTATCTCTTTTTTGAGAGAAGTTGATCCAATCTCAAATCAAAAGCAAACTAGTTGTAAATTTGCCCGGAGTTTGAATAATTCTGTCTACTGGTGTTGCTGCTTGACTTACAGTCAAGTTAATTCGCTTCGCTTTGGTTTATCACTCGATTGGCTGCCACCTATTGGCCAGTCAGCGCCATTTCATCACAAATTAAACCGAACACCGGGAAAATATCTCCATAATGTATCCCTATAAGAAGCTACTACTACAAATAACATCTATTAAAAGCTTTATATTCACATTATTGGTACAATTTTTAAATATTTATTTTATGCTGGGGGAAATAACAACTGACAACCTTTCAATTAAAATGATATTGTAATATTGTGATATTATGATGTGATATTAACTAACATTTGTAACATTTGTATTGTTTTGGAAAATGATTCCAGAATGAATGAATGAATGGGTTTTAACTTCAAATAGTATACTTCCTGCATTTTAATGTTATTTTGTGAGTTACAGTAAATGTTTATATTTATTTTGTAAGGCAGTACATGACAGGAAAGTGATGGAGATTACATGTAAATCATATCAGGATGATTAAAGTGGCTGTGCGTATAAAAACATCTGCTACAAATGTAAGAATTGAAAAAAAAAATAAATAAAAACTAGGTGTAACTAAGACTGAGATGCTGAAGGGGGAGATAAGGATGCTCTGGTAGCAGAAGAGACTGAAGAAGCTGAGGATTTTCTAAAAGAGCTCAAGGACAAAAGAAAGCAAAATAGGATGCAGCTGGAACATAAAAATGAAAGAAAAAAAGGTTTTTTGGGATGAATAGGACAGGAGCAAGCAGAGCTGAGGAGTTGGAGACAAGAACCACGTTTTCAATACAAGCACACTGAACAAATATTAGAAAATGGTAAAAATATGAGGGCACGATAGTTAAACAGCAATATTTTTTATATCATGTCAGGGATTTATCTGTGATTGAAAACAAGTAGGATGAAAAGAGAGATTAAAGTGAGCATGAAAGCGTTAAAAAATGAATAAATTCAACATATTTAAAGAGAAGTGATAAAATCGGATTAGAGAATTAATTAATGTAGTTTTTTGATTTGTGAAAAGGTCACACGCAGGCTGAGACGATGAATCTGTGTGTGTGAGAGAGTGTGTGTTTCACGGGGAGGGTGGGGGGGAGCAGGATAGTAGGCAGATGATGCCGAGGAGAGAGAAGCAGGACTGAAAATACAACAAGTGACTGAACTGTTGCTCTGCAAATAAACTGACTGCGCGCCGGCATTTACGCATATCTAAGGTCCGGAAAAGTGACCTATCAGAGTTCGCACGCATTTTTCTATCTTTTTCAAGGACTGCATAGAGTTTAATTAAACAATATTATTAGATTTATTTTTTTTCTCTCTCTCTCTCAATCTACTTGAGTTTGGACTCAGGGTGCAGAACTCATGGATGAGACGGTCCAAGTTTAAATGCTGCGCAGGATTCTGGTTGATTCGAGCTGAGTTTGGACCGAAGCGCAGCAACTTCGAACCGATGCGCGGGTGAAGGCGGCTCAGTTTTCCGGAGGATTTCGGTCCTGGTTTGAAGCGGAAGCGGCGTTTTTCACCGTGAACCCCGCGGAATGAACACACATTGAACTCCGGGGCTGAAACGCAGGCGGGAAAAGCAGAGTTTTGGTAAGTCGGTTTGTTGATTTGTGCACGACTCTTTCAAAAGTTTTGCTTTAAATCACTTGCTCTCTGATTTACCCGTGAATGCGCCAAAACATGTAAAATAAAGTAAATCATATTAAGTTTTATTGCTATTAAAACCTGACGCAGTTAGTGGAATAATAATAATAATAACTATGTTTCTGTTTACTTATGTACTTACAATATTGCTATATTGTCGAACTGAAACTTGTCTTAATAGCACCATTATTTGTGTTATTATTATTATTATACGTTTAATCTAAATATAATATTTTAATGCTTTATGATTTCTAAGTCTATTTTTAATTCAGAAAACTGTCAATTAAGTGCAAAACAATTTCAATTTCTGCATGCATCCTTTCCTCTGTTTGCATTCCTGAGTTGATAATTGTCACTTTGTTGCATCCTTCATTCCTCCTTTAAGTTAAGTCACTTGATTTGATGCATGCATTAAAATGTTTCATGCTCCTTGTGAGCTTCTTTTCACTCAGTTCCCATTCTAGAGATGCAACCCCTTCCTCATGATGATCACTTCATAGCGTGTACTTTTATCTTTCCCTTTTTTTCTCCCTAAAGTTGTAAGAGAATCCCTTCCCCATGATGTGTGTAATAAGATATTTCCTACTTCACTCAAACTACTTTTGAAAGAACAGATTCAACTCCCATTCCTCAGATTTAACCCCCTTTCTTTTACTAGTTGTAACAAATATGTGGTGTGAATGCAAGACCAGATTTCTGGAATAAATTCTTGAACGCGAAGAAAAATAAAAGCAGTCAGATTTAGCCGCTTCCTTGTTCTTCTCTTCTCGTTTCTGGACAGACAAGCGAGGCGCCTTTCCCTGAATGTGGAGGGTGAGATGAACTCCAGTGGGAATTTTGAAGACCCCACCTGACAGCTCCTCCCTGTCTGAGAAACTGAAGGATTTTCCACTGGAGCGTCCACAGCCACAGAGCAAGGAAAGAATAAAACCCCTTAAATTTAACATTTCGTCAGCTGTGAATGTTTGGCGACGTATCATGTGTTGTTTTAAATTGGATAAAAGTCACCAGACCATGTGAACCAGAGAAAAGGGAGAAACAAAGCGGATGTACAAATGGGGAATCTGTCATTCCCTCCCCTCTGAGTACTGAGATTCCTCTACTCGTCTGTGACTCTTAGAATCCTTGAAAAGACTACATTTCTTCCCCCTGTCAGATAACATCCGACGTTGTGTCTGACGCTTTCCCCTTTGAGTAGCTTTCTGACCCGAGGTCAGCCTGGCCGGCACAACCATTCCAGCCAAAGGGGAGGAAGACTTCCTCACTCTGGCCGCTTCACGGCTCAGCCGCAAGAAACGAGTCATTGGGGCTGGAGTCGGAGTGGCCATGGTCCTGGTCTTGCTGGTGGCCATTCCCCTATTGGTCCACACCACAAAGGGGGCCGGGTCCGGAGGTGGTGGCACACACTATGAGATGCTGGGGAGCTGCAAGATGGTGTGTGACACGTTGAGCCCCCCTCAAGGAGAGCTGACTGCCGTCTCCCCGCAGCCTCCAGACTTCCCAAACCGGAGAGGCAAGCAGGGGTTTAGAGGAAGCCCCGGACTTCCTGGTCCTCCAGGGCCTAAAGGTCCACCTGGAGAGCCTGGTAAGCCCGGTCCGCCAGGTCCGCCGGGTCCTGGTCCAGGTGGATACGGTTCCTCCGTCTACACTCCAAAAATCGCCTTCTACGCCGGTCTGCGGAAGCAACACGAGGGGAGCGAAATACTGAAGTTTGATGACGTGGTGACCAACGTGGGGAACTACTATGAGCCGAGCACAGGCAAATTCACCTGTCCTCTGCCCGGCATCTACTACTTCACCTACCACGTCCTGATGAGAGGCGGAGACGGGACGAGCATGTGGGCTGACCTGAAGAAGAACGGACAGGTGAGAATCATACAGGTGTTCTCTCTCCTCAAATGAGACTCTAATTATAAACACAGAAATGATTCTAGTAACACACTTTTACACACATTTACACACAATCACCAACTGATTTTTTGTTATAGTCATGGACAAAGTGGTGGATCATTATAAAATAGAAGAAAAATCCTACATTGGTTTCAATTTTTCTTAAAAGTGTGGCATGCTCTTGTAATTAGCCACCTTTACTGTTTTATCCCTAAATAAAATCAAGCACAACTAGCTAGCTCCAGAAGTCAACAAATCAGTGGATAATCCATCAAACTTAAAACTTTTAAAAGTAGCGGCGATGATCCAGCCAAAGTTGCAGTACCGTAACTCCGTCACCCATTGGTCTATCTGAAAAATTCAAATGGTTTCTGAAAGGAGAGACGTTGCGCTTTCCAGCCAATCTTGGGTTATTACGGTAATTTCACCCGTAACAGTGTAGCAGTGAGGGAAATTAATCTGAGGGGCGATCTTTTAACAGACGCTAAATATTGAAAATAACTTGCTAGATATTGAAAGTTCCAGTTGTTATTGATAAATGGGCAAATATATATTTACTCACAGGATATTTAAAGAACTGTGTACAATTAAAATAAGCGAATACATACATTTTAATTTAGAACATAAATTAAAATGATAATCCATTCTAGTGAGCCTGGCACACTTTTACACACATTTACACACAATCACAAACGTTAATTTGTTTTTCTGAGTGGATTGCTATAAAATAGAGAAAAAATCTATTTTATAAGGCCTCCAAAGCAGGCCTGTGGTAACTTTGGAGGAGCTGCAGAGACCCACTGCTCATATCGAGGAATATATTGACTTGACATCCATTAGCTACACAACCCCATTTATTTTTATGGAAGAGTGGCAAGATTATTAAATCATTGACAGAAAATCAAAAGTAGTTAATTGATCAGTTTGCCTTAAACCTCCCTGACGACTTCGTCCTGATCCTGGTGGTGGCAGCATCAGACTGTGGGGATGCTTTTGTTTCTCCAGGGATAGGGAAACTAATCTAGAAATTGTATACAGGGGTAGAGGTTCTCTTACTTACAATAGGACTGATGGCCCAGTTAAAGCCCAGGGAAAAAATAAACAAGAATAAGAGGCTATAGTTCACTTTCTACAAAAGGTTAAAACACAGAGGCCCAGCAAAAACGCATGTCACACTTTTTAAATTTTGACTCATAAATATGATTTCAAATCATGTGTTGGTTTACTCTTGCAAAATACATCAGAAAGCTAAAGTTCTTCTTAGTCTGATGCACAAAACTACTTCAGTGTTATTGTAAGTTTCAAGGTTAGAAATGTAGTTACTTTGCTAAAATCAGAAATATTTGCTCTAAAAAACTTTAGAAGACATTAGAAAATTACTCTAAAAGGCTAAATGTATTAAAAGGCTAATGTTTGAACAGGACTGCTCCTCTACTTTTTAGGATGGTAACCAAACAACATGAAAAACAAATGTTTAAAAACTAAAAAAAAAAGGTCTGATGGATTAGTTACAAATAGCACAACAATATAATGGCTACATAGGAAATTTAGGTATTTAACAACAGGTTTGACTCAAAAGCTACCTTAGAAAGAAGCTTTTTTTTTGCACAACTTGCAAACAAGGGAAGAGGAACGGAGTGACAGCCAAGCGATCAAGAGGATAACAATCCTCCTCGTCTCTGTGGAACGAAGCCAAAATGCAACAGCTGGCTATTGTCCTCTGAGGGACTCTGACTTTAGCACTAATAAATAAACAAGTACAAATGCCTGGAAAACGCCTTCCATCTGGAGGACAGAGACAAGCTTGAAGTACTATGCCTTCAGTCAGATTTTGACATGTGTGCTGCACTGAAAAAGCAACGTCCAGGGGATTGCAAGAGAGAAAGAAGAGAAAGGAAAGAAAAAAAAGAGATGCTTAACATTAGCACAAGTGTTCACTGGTGTAACATTTTCTGTACATAATTGTACTAACAGCGTACAAGAAGACACCATTCCTGCACCAGATACATTTGTTCAGTCAGATGATTTATTAAATTCACACTCCGAAAGATGTTACAAAATGTGGATGCAGTCAGAGAATTTGGCAGCCGACGACCTAACACTAGCGAGAACGATTTTGTCGCTTATCATCCCTACAGATACTTGAATAGAAAAATATTTCTATTTTCAGCTTCATATTGTAAGTCCACACCTGTTATTTAAAACAACAACAACAACATCAAAAAAAACATTTTAAGTGAGAACCTATGCTAGATTTTTAAGAGTTTTATTTGTCCAAATCCTGCAGAGATTTATAAAATCACTCTCTGGTCGCTCGTCCTTCATCGTAATGTTAAGGTCTTTCTTCTCTATAATTTTTCTGCAGTCAAGATTAAATAGAGAAACAATGACAGCATGAAAGAGCTGTTTGAAACGATACCAAAGCTGTACAAGAGTATGAGTCCTTGTGGTGTAAATAAGACAAAGCTTTATTCTCTTTTATCTGATATATTACAGCATATATGGAGAAGTTCTGGTTCTGGTTACATTTGAATATTTCAGATCAAACTCATTTTAATATCAGGCAAAGATGAGCTGAGTAATAACCAAACTGTTTTCAACTTTAGATTTTATGTACTAAAAAATGTATCCAAACCAATTTGATCATTTGTGAACACATAATTTCCCTGCTTTTTTCCCCTCTATTTTATTACTTCCAGACACATAGAATCAAGAGACCACTTTTAATAGAATCTGTCTGTCAACATACAGTAGGCTAAAGACTCACAGTAAGATACAATAAGTCTCAAACGAACCCAGAAGAACATCTAAACTCACTGCAGATCTCAAATGCTTCAGAAAAGGTCAGTTTTCATGATTTAATCATAATACAAACACTGGGCAAAAAGATCTAATATGGAGACCGGACTGGCCCGTCTCACATTTGGCATCTTGACGATCATCAAGTTTTTCAGGAAAATAATATGAGAGGCGAAACATTTTTGTAAGTTAATTAAAGAAACTACTGATTCTGCTCTCAAGCAGAGAAGACCTGAAGGAGTTCTGATCGGTTTCTGACCTGAAGCTCACCTGGGTTCTGCAACAGGAGAATAATCCAAGGAACGTCAACAAGTCCACATCTGAATGACCCAAGAAAGCTTCAAGGTCTTGGACTGACGTATTTAAAGGATTGTAATCCAACCGAGAAACTGCAACATTATGTTAAACGTGCTATTTCTGTTATATATATGAAAGAAAACTCCAATATGAATGATTTAAAACAATGATGAGAAGCAAAACTCATCATAATCTCTCCAGTTATGTAAAAGACTCACTGCCAAGTGGTTGTTTGGTTGTTAGGGGGCGATTACTCTTTAACATAGGGTAAAGTTGAATTGGATAGATTTTTTTTTCCTTTTTAGAAGCAAAATTATTTAAAAACTGCTTCTTATATGTCCACAGGTCACCTTTATCTGGCATTAGAATTAGTTTTCATGACTTGAAATGCTTTAATGTTACAAAGAAGCAAAAGAAATCTCTAGGGTGGCAGAAATCTTTTCACAGTTCTGTAAGTTATCAGAGTTTTAAAAATGGGTTTATTTATGAGCCGGAGGCAGATTTTTCAGGCTCCTTGTGGGGTTGAAGAATCAAAACTTTATTTTACCTTTGTCGTTACTCACTAAGATGGAACCTGCATGTTTGCAAAACTTTGTAACAAATGAGAGAAAACATTTCCATTGTTTATCTGAGTAGGTCAGGACCATTTAATTAAATTTTATAATTTCTTGAGGTGGTCACATCACAACTTTTTAAAACTCTGATTGATAATTTTGTGAATTTAATTTAGTATTTAAAGTGTCTGTTTTGACTGAATAATAACCCAAAGCGTCTTGCAATTATATATGTTCTCATAATTGTGTTGAACTTTGAATTTAAAAAAAAGGAAATTAGTAACTATTATTTTACATTTTTATGTCACATCAATACACCAAAATAATCAATTTTGAAATTTAGACCCGGAGATGTCTCAGCATAGTATCTTAGAATTTATCAGCTTAAAAATATATATAAAAAGAAAAACACAAAGTTTTGGTTAGCTTGTCTTGGGCCAAACCTTTCTGAACTTCTCTGTTTTGAGGTGATCTACTAACAAAGAGCTACAAAAAGCAAGATAAGGTCAAGTTTGCTGTATTTTTTAGTGTGATTTGTGTTCCCCAAACGCAAAGATCAGCTCACAGTGCATATTTTATGTGACTCACCAAGTCCATAAATATAGTTATTCTCCTATTTCATTGCTTTTGACGGAACGAACAGAAAAAGTAAAGAGGACGGATGGCTAAATGTCAGATATAATTGGGGGTCTCGGTTAGTTGCGTGTCTGCTCTGACATTGTCATTCCTGTCTCCTCCTGCTGTTAAATCTTTCATTGCCTTTAGATGAGATCTTCTCCCCTTCACCTGTGCCCTCCTTTACGCACACATGCACACACGCAGGCACTCACCTCCTACTGTCCCCGTCCACACTGTCTATTGACTCCTTCCCCATTAATTATTTTTCCATCAACTAAATTATTTAACTCAATTTATAGCTGAACCTGGCTTACAGGTTCATTGCAGCTGCTGCATATTCCTGTGAACAGAGAAGGGTTCGTGCAGAACAGTGAAGCGACTTTGTGGAGACATAATTGTTTAATCGCCAGGCGAAGGCACAGCTTTCTTTCTTTCTTTTTTTTTTAATGTTATTGTGCTAGCTTATAGTAGAAATTGTATTTATAGGATGTATTTGTTTCAGACTCACCAAACGGTTGTTACTCCATTTGCTCTCTTTCCGAGTGTTGACACACAAGAACAAGTGTTATGCAGATCGAAACAGAAAAAAATGAAGCTCCATTTGGAAACATCAGGTTCTGTAATGAGTGTGTCTCTTAATGATAGGTGTTTGAATTGGGATAAAAGGCTAAAAATGTATCGTTATAGTTTAAGCTAACTTAATCATGATGTCATTTTTTTCCCATAAAAGTTCAATGTCCCGTAACGCTGAACAGCCAGACACTGAATGTTGGTTTTGTCTTGGACAAAGCTCTCACTGAGAGCACATTTATCTAATTACAACCATAAAATAAAAATAAAAAAATATGTAATTTTTGAGTTGAGGAACCAGGATGTGTCTCATATCTGGATTCCACTTAAGCATATTACCAGACAAAATCCTGTAAGTTAAACTCGTCTAAGTTCTTCTTTCAGGCGCTTAGATTCAGGATTGGTGGAGAGAAATGTTAATTCAATTTACTTTACTCAGTCTCCTGTTCATGGAGATCAACAACAACAACAACAACATAAAACTCAAAGGTTGGAGGTCCACATCATATTTTGCATAAAAAAACAAAGTCACGGGCGGCTTAGTTAAGACTTGAGACCTAAATTACCAATATGTCCTCCCAAAGCTGAGCTATGACCTGCTGCTCACCTGCACACAAATTCAGCGCGCTCCTAAACGTGGAAAGCTACATCTCTTTCTCAGAAAATTATCCTAATTTTGCTACTAAAATATACAATGTAGATCTTTTGTTTAACCCTAAAATGAGCCTCCCTTCAATTCTCCACACCTTAAAACCTGCATCGTTCAGTTTAAAGTCTTCATATATATGAGGTGAGCTCATGAGTGCATTGTGCATAACGCTGCTCCCAGTGGCCTCGCCACCTGCCCCGTTTTTGGACTCGACATCCAGGTCAGGAATGCTTTCCTTTATGTTCTGGTTTTTCTCGACGATGGGGGAAAGGTGCTGATGTGCTGCACATCCAAGTCAGAGTTTGTGGAAGTGTGGGAGCAGCCTGTATGTCATGGGCGGCATGATCTGAGTTATGACCCTGCTGATTGGATAGTTTTTTGCTTAGACGCTCATAAAGGAGCACAACAGAGCACAAGGCCCTGGTTTTTACCAGGCTGACACTTAACATACCATAAAATTATTACAAAGTGACTTTCAGACAACAAACCAAGGTTTCAGAGCCAGCTACACTAAGCCTGGAAATTTGGGAGCAAAGCTGAAAATGTGTTTGAGGAAGGCGGCCTGCAAACCCGACTCAATTACAATTGACCAAATTTCAGTAAAGTATTCAGAAAAACCTGCAAAAGGATACCGTAATTGTATATTTTATAAGTAAATTCTACCAAACACTGATCAAACCAAGATAAACTTATAAATTTAAAACATTTTATTAAAAAATCTCAAATAGAAAGCGGATGTAGTTTCAAAAGTCCTAACAGATCAAAAATGGGAAAAATAAATTTCAGACTCTGTAAGTTATGGTTGCTTTTATGCAGTGTATGTGAATATTTGGTTTCAACTGTAAATTATAGTTGTTGTTTTTTGCGATCAGTAACTCGCGTCTTTCTTTTGTGTATAAACCAGATTTAATGCAACATCTAGCATTAGCATAATAGGTATAAATTAGTGTCGAAGGAACAGGGGCTTATTTTATGCATCTGTTTAATCTTATTTCTTACATTTAGCAGAAACAACAGAAAAGATTTTGGATGCAAAAAATGCTCCAATCCACTGTATAAAATTAGGAAAATGATTATAGTTTTTAGTGCCTGTGTGTGTGCCGCGTCTTTCACAGCATGTGAGGATGGATGTGCGAACATGTGTGTATTAGCTCAGAGCAGTTGTCAGGCTGATACGCACTGTTAATCAATGTCTTGTCAAAGGGAGCTGATAACGAGACACATCCCATGGAGAGATCACTGCAGGGACAGGGAAGCTGCAGACGAGAAGTCTGACATAAAGAGGAGTGGGTATTTACAGGACGGCCATTTTTTTTTAACGCCGTGAGGAGTTGAGGAGCAAGAAAAGCAATTTGGTCGTAAGTATAAGGGGATAATGGATATATCAAGCCCCTGTCTCAAACACTTCCTAATGAATCACGGAGCCGATGTGCAAGTTTACAACTCATTTGCTTGATTAAGCGCTCAGTGAATTGAATCTTTTTTTCCTCTCAGTATGTCTTATAATTCATAGAAAGATTGGTGTTGAGGTGGGTGACCTTTTCAATGGATATATAATTCACGACCAATATGTATTTTGCCCTTTACAGTGAGGAGCGTAGAGGGAGAGTATGAATATTTATAGCTGGTCCAGAATCGGTGAACCTGGTCAGCTGGTCAGTCTGCAGGTGTAGAAGGACTTATGGAAAAACTGTGTTTTCACTAGAGCACACTGTAAATAGGAACACCCCAAATCTACCCAATAAAATTAGGGCAAGACATTACAAAAAATATTATTGATTGAACAAGCATCATATCCAAACAAGTCCAATATAACAGCTTAGAAATGTAAGTCACATGACAGATAAGTGCGATCAATAATGTCAGAAGCAAAGTATGAAAAGCTACCAGGCAAATAAAAAGAAATCTGAAGTAATTTATTGAAACTGGAACTTTGCGTTTTCAATATTGTAAAAAAAAAAAAAAACACAAGAGCACTCAGCTATTGGCTTTTCACTTAAAACAGTTCAATACTATTGAGTGAAATTCACTGACAAACATGAAACTAAACAAAATTAGTTAGCTTTATTTACTTGGTTTTTAAACACTTTAGTTTAATATTTAAGTAAATAACTGTCACACAGTTAAACAAATAACTGGGGTTGCTAGGTAACGGGCTGAGCTATGCTGGGGTTGCTAGGTAACAGGCTGAGCTTCAGTGGGGTTGCTAGGGGTGCCTGCTGATTTCTGATGTTACATTGCAGAAGTTTTTGAAACAGCTCATTTTCCAGACACAAAAACATTAACTTATTTCTAAAACCAGCTAGGTGGTTTGTTTAGAAGTAGTAGAAGCCCAAATGGAAGTAAGAAAATGTGCAAAATGTAAATTTTGCACAACATCTCCTCTTTAAGGCTGAGTTTAAGCGCACTTCGGAGGGAGTTCGTTTCAGCACATTGTATTCTCATTCCTTCAGTCATGATTCATCCATCCTGACTACAGGGTTGAGTCAAAATGTAGATGGACCATTAAGTCAAGAGCTTTGCTTTTGTTGTCCCAAGGGAGCAATCAACCTTTATGAACCACGGCTTCGCAGTAAGACAAGATGACTCTCCTTCTGGCTCCTTCACTCTTTGTTCTGCAGCAGCGCATGTTGAAGATGAAGGTCTGAAGACTTGAATGGAAAAATATTAACTACAAGAAGCAGATATGAGAACCCGACGTTCTCAGTCCAGAAACCTTCCTCTCCTCAATTGTCAGTGAGAACAAAACAACCCAGGTGGAGATTAGCCTGCACATGTAACAATCTTTTTTAGTGTTATCATGCAGAAACATCTCTTGCTTTTGACGTACACGCACCCATTACCTCCACTGAACGCTTCATAAAATGTATTGAGAAAAATGAATTTGAACCGTGTCTAATCTGGTCCACTGTCCCACAGCAAGAGGGAAATCCACACCATTCCTTCTGAATCGCATGAGCAGTTTGTTTTGTTTCCAATGCCTGGAAGTAAAACATATCTGGGAATGTGATTCATTCACAGTTTTTCTAAAAAGAGTTTGATGGCAAAGACCGAGGTTTCATGTTGTAAAATAACAAGAAAATGAAAGGCACAATGTTAATTAACCATATTTTCCACAGGTAATAAAAGGTAGGATTTAAAATAGCTACCTATATTAAGGAACCTGCAGAATATATCTTGTTTTTATGTCTTTTTAATCCTCAAAAAAACATGAAAGCTGAAAGCAAACTTGGCATCAACCAGGAAAAGCCTGGTCTTCTCTAGAAGCACCATGGCTGTATTCTCCATATATAATCTTTTAATATTTCCCTAAAACGTTGCTTAGCGTCGCCACAGTTAGCCGTGTTCAGATCAAACTCCTCGGTTTGAACAACAGTCTCTTAGGCTATATTTGAATGTGTTCATTTAAGTGTTGGAGCACAAGTTATAGCCTCAGATAATATACGTATTTTAAATGCAGCTCTCTGGATTTATGCAATACTAATGGTGTCCAGACTGAAGAGGCAGATGTGAAAAATGTTCCAGCTTCGTTGTGGTTTGAATAAACAATCTGTTCATCATTGTTCTCTTATGTATATCTTTAAATGCGAGGGTTTAACCTGAGCATCTACATGAGGTAATTAACTAGATCTTTGAGCTAATTAGATAATTAAATAAAGCACTCAATAGTTGTGCTGATGACAGGCTTGGACTCAATTAGAAGGGAGGAACGGCTCGCCACCAGACAGCAGGTTCGATGCTACTGTGTGAGGTGGAAGCCGCTAATTAGAGTCTGAGTCAGACAAGGTGTCAATATGAAAGCACTTCATTAGACAGTTTTAACTTTATCTTATTTTGGCATATTTCAGCTGCTTTTTATTCTGCTATCTGAGTCTTTCTAGAATAAATCCTGTACTTATCATCGGTATGTGATTACATGAGAGACACAATGTGATATAAAGGCATGAGGAGATTATTTTAGACCTCATTTCTTGCTTGTAAAAAAAGAGCCTCCTTTATATCCTGCAGGTTTACATCTCTGTCCTATTGTCTTCCTGACCACACACATTCATGCTCATGCACACAGCTATTATTTGACTATATGTTTCCCTTTTAATGGCCGAGGCCATTATATTCTGTAGACCAAAAGGGCTCAGCTGGTTGTTGGCTGTGTTTGGCCTTTGCCTTTGTTGTGCCTTCCTGTTTGCCTCCCCATTATATCATTGTTCCTCCTCATCAAGGAAACAGAGGTTTGTCTCATTTATAAGCAGCACTGCTGACATTTTCAGGTTGAACAAGAAGAATTGCAGAAAGTTAACATTTTTTGAGACTACAGTATGTAAATGTGATTTAGAATGATGTTAAATGTGGATGTTTAATTAGAATTTTATGTGATGAACGGCATTTGCTCTGTTAATTAAATTAGGGTGTGTTTTTGTGGCTAAATGCAGTGTTTGTGTGTACACACAGGTGATTTGAGGGACACATAACGGTAACGGTGTTACTGACACGAAATCCCAATCCAAGTAATCCACACATGCAAAGATATTATCACAAATAAATGAATAAGTAATTAATTTGGTTATGGGTGACAAAACGACAAGCACTGATCAAATGAAAATATCAGATGCAAAATGGCACCGTAAGCAAGTAAACCATGTGAAAGTGTAGAGGATTAAAATTATGTTAATAGTTAAAAATGATCTTGTTTGGCTGATTTTCACTAAGGTATGTATTTATAAATAAATATACCAATAAGTCAGCTGGCCGATAAGTTGGTGCACCGCTAAACTGGACTGATTGAGAACAGGACATCTGCATACAGGGACAGACTTGAGTATTAATACGTCCTGCTCTCTGCGAGAGTTCAGGGTTTCTGTGAGAATATTGAGAATGTGATTTGTGTAATGCAGGAGCGCCCAGAACCCTCTGACTTTGGTCCGAATGAAGCAGACATAAACGGAGTCTGGTGTGATGATTTGTTTTGTTAATAGCAACCTTTACCTCTCCAATAAAAGTCAGTAATTAGAAGAGAATTATTTGGCCTCTCACTGGTAGCATTTAAAAAAGTTTCTCATGACCTTTGAACCTTGTTGCAAAACATACATATGTCATTGGTCACAGACTGATTGAATATCCCAAAGAGCACCGTTGGGGCAATGGCCATGAAGCAGAAAGAATTACATTTCAACATAAACCAGCCACGGTCAGGTGCTCCTCTTGAAATTTTCTGGCAAAGCAGACAAAAAAAAATAACAGCAATATTTGCCAAAAAGCAAATGATCTTTCATAGGGCACTGCAGAAATACCTGAGATCAGCAGGCGCCGTTGTTTAAATCAAATAAATTGATAATGCATTCAGCAGCCATGGTCTGTCTGCAGAATCACTGTAAAGGACTCTGTTGAAGAAAGAGCTGTAGGTCATTTGAAGGTTGTTGCTGAACATTTGGACAAGGGTTTATGAAATACTGGGAGAATATCTTGAAGAAACAGACAAAACCATGAGAGAAGGAAAATTACACCGCACTTCAGCCAGGGTTTTTTTTTTTTGCATTTTGGTTCTCGGTGTGAATGAAATTTAGCGAGAAAGCTTTTTTACCAGTATGTGGGGTCACTGTAGCAAAACAATGACCCAGACAGTCAAGTCAATTCTCACTCAGTTGGTTTAATAGAAAACAAACAAAGCTTCTGAAAGGTCCAGCTCATCACCTGATTTGAGTGCAATAACAAAAAAAAAAGGAAAAAAAGCTAAACCAGAGTGAGTAGGAGACGCCACCCAAAAATGTAAAAACTTGAAGTGAGTTTGTTGGAAAGACTGGGACAAAATCTCACCTGTGCAATGTTGAAAAATAAAGGCTTTTCTATGAAGCATTATGCACATTTCAGGTGTCATGTTTTAATATTTACCTCCCATCTCATTACATTTTACCGTGTGACTTTCTTGGATTGGTGGGAATTTCATTTCTATATCACAATTGAAAAAATATACTTTCCCTATTGCATGTCAACTTCTGTGCTATGTGGTGAAAGAAATATTATATGTACATATTTCGAAAGAAGTTCAGAACAGAGGGTTGGCTGAAACTGGAGTGCTGTAGGTAGACCAACCGGAAAACCCCCTTTATATCCAATTAAGCCCTCTCCTCTTCCCTCAAAGGTTTCAGTCTAGAGCCAATTAGAGACTTTCTAATCAACATCTTGACACCTAGGGTCTTGAGTGTCATGGCAAAATATTAGCATTTAGTATGCCAATTAGTGTGTGAGTCAGCAGTGCAGGAATAGGGTTATATGTCGACCTGCATAATAGAAACAGCTGGTAAGGAGGCAGAGACACGGCAGCCATTTAAAAAAAAGAAGGAAAAAGGCCATTTCAATTGCCCTTCCTCTTTCTCCCAGTTCACGCTTAAAGGTCCCTCAGGTAACTTTAAGAGACCCTGTCTCCATCGCTCGCTCCGCTCCGAGAGGTCTGTATATCACAGTGAAGGAATCCTGTCAGTTTTATTACCAGCGGATCAAGGTGCCACAGCAAAACAAAACAAAACTGAAAAAATAGGGCCTTACATGGAGACCTCCATCCCCCGACCTCATTTATACCCCCTCCTACTGTGAAACAGGCATGCTTGATCAGTTCCTCAGCTCCCTCTCCATCACCCATAGACTCTTTAAACTTTGGATTTGTGTACTTGAATCTTTGTGTCCACAAACCAAATATATCTTTATTATTTATATTTTCCCCTGCAGGCTACTAAAAATGACATCAATCTGTTTGTGAAATATATTTAAAATAAATTTGTCACACAAAACGGTCAGGCTCGGTCGGAAATACAGATTTTACCAGACATTTATCCTTGTCAGATAGATATTTCTGCGCTGTCACTTTTTTTTCCCGTCTCTTGCCCCTCCTCCCCACTTCGCCCATTTAATGTTGCCCATCTAATGAAAAGTGTTGGCAGTGTAATCTTCTCTACTGTCTCCTGGGTCTCCCCTTCTTCCCCGTAGTAGCAGATCAAGTCAGAACGGCGTTGGCCCAACAGACTGAAATTCTCTCCCTTGTCGCTATCAATCTCCACCGCTGTTGACAATAATCCTGATTTGCCTTTCCACTCTTGCTTTCACTCCCAAAGCCCCAGTGCCTTCTCCTGCCCACTTTAAGAAAACAAGATTTCACTCTGATTGGTACTGACAGCTGCACCTTCGGACTCATCTGTGCAGGTTTCATTGTTTCGGCACACGGGTGTTATGGTGCAAGAAATTGATACATGTCCTCTGGTAATGGGTTAAACACTCAAATATGAGACACAATTATTCAAACAAGATTATGCTTTGCATGTTTAAATTAATCACCAGAGTAGAAATTTATGTGCACATTTTGATTGTTTTTTCTTCTTTTTTTATTGTGCTAAAAACCTACACATATTTTTATTTTTGGGTCAAAGAGTGTTTCTTTTGAGGGATGAGAAAACATTTAAAAAGAAAATGATGAAGAATTTTTGTCATAGGGTTCTTTGTAAAAGTATTTATACTTACATTTTTTATTAATATTATTATTAATAATATTAATAAAATTATATAATAATATTATTATTAATATTAATATTATTATTATTTAAATTATTTCTGCGACAGACTGGCGACCTGTCCAGGGCGTACCCCGCCTCTCGCCCGGAACGTCAGCTGGAGATAGGCACCAGCAACCCTCCCGACCCCTCTAAGGGACAAGGGTGCAAAGAAAATGGATGGATGGATGGATTATTTAAACATGTTAGAAATACCAAAATGAAAGTATTTTATTGGGATTGCATGAGGCAATGTAATCTGCAGAAATCTGTTTTTTAGTTTTTTGTCCCCCATTCTTGTGTTCAGCACATTTTAGCCTAATGCCTGCAAGTAAAATCCAGCATAAGCAGCGTTTTTTTTATAAGTCTACTAGTTATTACACAGAATCTGTGTGTCATGTAATATCAGCAGGGTTTTTTTTTTGCACAACACATTTCAGCCTCATGGCAGCTCAAAGTGCTTTACAAGATCAAAACACGACAAAGCAACGAACCGTCAAACAAGCATTGCATTTTATCAAATGTCGTCAACATTTGTGAAGGCGTTTGTCAGAGAACGTTGGTGAACAAACAGTATCGTTATGAAAAGGGAACACAGCAGACATGTCAACAACAATGTTGTGGAGAAGTTGGTTGACAAGGCGAGACAACAAATAGTCAGAGAATCAGTGAAGAAGGTAACTCTGGAGGACCTGCAGAGCCAAAAACTCAAGTTGGATAATCTCTCACCAAGCACTAATTTTTCTCTTTATATATCAGAGCTATGTAAAAAGGCGAAAACTTGAATATAAGAGAAAATCCGTGACATGAGTAGGAAATTGCTGTTCATAGACCCTCTACATTTGATATAAATGAGTGGAAGCTATTTTGCAATAATGCAGATATCAATGTCTACATTTGCAAACCTGCTTGAGAAAACCCCCCAGACTCGCCTTTGTAATTGCAGCAAAAGGTGATTCTATAAAACGCTAACTCGGCAGGCCAATAATAAATGCACACCACACCTTTCAGAATCTTATTTCTAAAAACGACTAAAAATCCTCCAACATTTTCCAAGTTTATAATTGTGACATGACACATTGGGAAAAACTTGTAAATACCTTCTAAATGCCCTGTAGCTATGAATTTCAAACCATTTGAATTTCGAGGGTTTTGTTTAGTACCAAAATGTTTTCAGAAAGAAAACATGACAAATGTAACAACTGCAGGGGTCTCGTCATGCTACTGCAAAATGACTTAATGTGAGATTAAGACAGTGTATCTTAATCACACTGTGTAAACCGATGGTGAGCACAGCTATATCCTAAATGTCAAAGTCTTGTAAATATGTGTTTAAAACGTCCGAAGAGGAGGATGTGTTCCCTAGGTCACTGTACTTACAGAAGGAGAGAGGGACCATGAATTAATCATAAACACACCACAATAAATGTCAGCATCTCCACTGTCTGAACAGAGGCTGAACAAACCTATGTGTCTTCTAAGGAAGTCAACCATAAGCCATAAATAACATTGTGTCCTTTTGGCTGGCAAATATAATTAGCTGACGTTCATATTTAAAGGCCATTTCACTGAGGTAGTGTGAATATCACTGCGGCAACATTTATTGGTTTGTACGGGTTACTTAAAGCATGATTTACGGTACTATTGTTCATTTCTACATGCATAGTATTGTAGGGCAAGCGAGGGTTAACTGGAGTTTTATGTACATTTCAGAGTAACATCCAGTTGGGAGATCCAATAGATTTCCTACATGCTGCCTTCAGATCCATTAAGTGATCAGTAGAGGCTTTGTTTAAACCTGCTGTTTGATCGACCTCCGTATGGAGAAACACATCATAATTCTGATGGACAGTTGAGCTAAGCAGTAGTTTTCAAGTTAATTTTTGCAATTTTAAAACCAACCCTGTAAAATATAGTTAATAGTTTAAATCATAGACCTAAACCAGTAATTAGTAATTTCTCTCACAGATTTAAACCTAAATGATTTTTAACCTCTCTCCTTTTGAACTTGTAAAATTCTTATCCTTTATGGTCGTTCTTCTTCAATTATTTTCTTTACATATATGTTTGGTTTTTTTACAATATGTTTGATAAACTCAAACTCATTGACGAAAGGAGTTTTATTCTGATAGAAAATGATGCATTTCTCTAGTAAATATTTTTTGTGTGGAAAAAATATATAATACACAAAAAAAGAAATAGTACGCCAGAAATTATTCATATGATTCCCAGTAATTACAGTATTGCAGTAATAAAAACCTTCCTATAATTGTCATAATCCACTCATATTTTGACGATTTTATCACTGGTGATGAGTTGGAAGTGTTTGAACCTTTACATAATCATAATCCTACGATTTTCTATCAGGGTCATGTCAGGACTCCGGTCTGGCCACTGCAAAACATTAATACTTCATACAATTAGAAGAAATATGTTAAAACATTATTTTATCCCTCGACCTGCACTGGCATGAATAATTCAGGAACTTTGAGGATACACTCACCGTTTAGGTGTTCAAGGCTCTCTGACGTCTAAAGACGATAAGTTCAACTAATCAGACAGAAGTTCAGACAGTTGGTGTGTGGAGGCGAGTAAATCTTCATCATTGCCAACACAACACCTTCATGGCATGACACCGTTCTTGGGTCATTGCTGAAGTCATTGGCATCTTTTTCAGTATGAAATGTAAAGATTTGATTGTTCATCTGTTTGCACCTGAGTTGGATTGAGAAACAACAATTTTTTAGCTATTTTTAAAAATATATTGAAAGTCTACAATAAGGAAATGTGGTTTTGTCTCTAACTGATACAACTGACTGGCACAATATCGTTCAGTTATTTGGTTTGATCCGTCTTCATAATAGACAAATGGCCTCAACTGGAATCAGAAACAAAGTCAATAGAAAAATTTAACTAATGTAATTAAATACACAAACAAGATTTGAACATTTTTATCACTTTGGGATTGCTTGCATACGCGAGATTAATCAGTAGGCAGCAGTTTGATTTTTGTAGGTAATAATGGAAATAGGCTGGGGTAAAATGGCAACACATAAATAAAAATTTACACAATTTGCTGATAAAATTCAGAGAATCACATAATATTGTACCTTTATGTCCTCATATCCAGTGGGCCTGCTGTTTGCCCATTAGAGAGTTATGCAGAGGTAACTAGGACCAGTCCACAGCACTGGACCTTATACGCTCTGTCTCAGGATTTAAAAGTTCGAGATATCAAACTCACACATCAAATGCAATGGTTTTAATAAATATAGGCAATGCAATTTGCTTTGTCTATAAGTGGTTTTGACATTCTTTGTTCATCAGTGCACAGTTCTCAAAGCTAGTTATATCTGGCTGACAGCCTTTAGCCCAGCTGACGGTGCCGTCTGGGGAATTTTGCCATTCAGCCATGCAGACAGATGTTGAATGTACAAGTTGTCAGAATCTTCTTGTTTTTTGTTGTTGTTTTTTTTTTTTCTAAAACCTATTAGGTCTCCTCCGGGGAGCTGTTCATTCACTTTGGAGCATGACACACTTGCTCTTCAAAGCAACAAAGAACCACGAATCCTACACATTTTGTTCCTCAGGTGTTTGCTTGAGATTCATAGAAACAAAAGGAGAAGAAGAGCCACTTCATCCAGTGTGTAGTATCTCATCCTGGCCTCCTGCTCGTATTTCATCGGCCCGTTTGACCACTGCTGCCTAGCCTGCACCCCCATTTATTGTGATTGTATGGAGTTATTGAGGAGTTGAACCTATTAGGCGGGGATCTGCCATGGCTGTCAGACTACCAATTACTGTAGCTTGCAGCCATGTATAGCCTGGCTTAATGCATCTGGACAATATGGGAGGGGTGAGGGATGTTGTAAGGAGATGGGTGGGGGGGGGGGGGTGAGGGGGGGCGGACGTCTTGGTATTTTGGGGGTCGGGTAGGGTTTCTCTGGAGACCTGCTATAGTAGCGTGTCGTTAATCAATCCGATTTAGACCGGACAGGGACACACTTAGTCGCTGCTCCCGCCAACTCTGGCATGGCGGGGGAGAGGAAACGCGTGCGTGACCTGCATCTTATTCCGATGCGCGGACACAAAAAGATGGATAGATGGGCTGAGAATGAAGAGAAAAGGATCGGGTGGGGAAGCAGAGAGGGATGATGGAGCGGGTGAGAGGTGTGGTGGGGGAGACAACAATTAATGGAGAGATGTGAGCTGAATTAAAACAAAGGATATGTATTGATTTATTTCCGTCTTTGGGAACGAAGCAAACATGTTCACCTTGTTGCTGTTAAACGAATGCTTTTGCAAAAAAACATAAATACGTTCAGTTGTATTGAAGAAAGGTGGGATGTGAGGGGGGAAAAAATAGTTATTTTGGACTTAATTTGATTTATCTTTCTGATCACATGGGAAGCTTGATGACTGGAGGAGATGATGAACCATATCCTCCATCAGACAGACCCAGAGGGGGAGACAGAGGATGGAGTTGGGGCATTGTATTTGCATTCATTAATATGTATGCAGATGCATGCTTTATTCTCCACTGTTTGTCTGCTCGGGTAGTTTGTTACTTGGCCAGTGAAAGCTCAATTTATTATAAGATTTGCTTACTGATTGTAAAAACAGACTTCAGTGAGGCTGGATGAAAACAACACCTTCACATTTTTAACTACAGAATTGATAAAGAGGCTGATGTGCAACTTTATATCTTTACTGTGGAACTGTTCTCTGGAAATATACAGCAGAAATTGTGTTCATGACTTTGTTTTGAGCTTATTTAACTACTGCGACATTCATCGTTGTCATTTCTCAAGACAGGGTCCACAGCTAAATCACTGGGAAACATTGCAGTAACAATGTAAACTGTTCTGTAAATATAGTCCTCATCAGAAGACCGTTTATTCAAAAAAAGACGGGGCTTCCCAGAAGTGTTTTGCTGTTGCTTCACAGTAGGTGATAAGAGAGTTTCGTATCAGTCAATATTGATAATTACTAATTCCTTTTTTTGTTTTATATCTGAGATACTGCCAAATTGGCGATGTCACCTTTTCTCTTTTATCCACAGTTTTCACTCCATGGCGTTGATTTTTATTATTATTGTTATTTTTAAGCAGTTATGAAATATGTGGTAAAATCTTAAACTGCTGCTGTGAATGTTTCTCAGCAAGCTACTCAGCGGTTGTTGCTAGGTAACCAAAGAGTGAGTGAGTTAGTTTATTCCCCCAGTCTTGGTTTGCAGTTCTAAATCTGACTTCAGTGAATATTTTAAATAGTTTATTATCATATGACAGTGATGATCATGTCTCTACTGTGAGATATATTATTGTTTTACAGTCAAGCCCTACTTCACATGTATCATTTACATATTTTGCCTAAACTATGCACTAATAGACACCATAACACTTTGCTATGGTGCCTCAATAACCTAAAATTATGGACTCACATTTTAAAAGAACATTATTCATGAGGTTTTGGTTTATGTCTGGTTTCTCTCTTGCAAACATTGGTCTGATCATGTTTTTTTTTAAGAGCAAAAGCCTCTTAAAGCTCCAGTGAAAGTTGTAGAGTTTCTTTCTGATTGTGCTTTGACTTTAATTGAAGCTGCTGCAGGCCCTGGCTGGGTAGCAATGTCCCTATGGTAATAAGATAGTGATTAATATCAATTAATATTTGGGTATCTATCCACACATATTTCATTTGTTTCTTACAGATTTTTTACTTTAAAAGGTGTTTTTAAAGTTGTAATTGTTTATATGACTTGAACAGATTTAAACTTTTATAAAAAAAATTCTGTTAAATATCCATGTACTCATGTACAGTTGTTGATTACTTTATTCCAAAAACTGAAATAATCATTATTGCTGTACAAAACATACATTTTGATTCAGAATAAGTCCAACAAAGTCTGTATGAGTGATGAGAACATGCTAACCAGAAGGATTTGTTGTGTAAGTTTTAAATGCCTGATAAATTATTTGATATGTCCCCTGACACCTTCATCCCTCTGCAATCCCTCTCTGCTACAGGTGGATCAGCTGTGAGAGCAACAATCCTCTGGGGAAAAAATTGATACTGACTAAGAATGTGCTCTCAGATCGAGGTTTGAGGCCAAAGGTCACTGAACATCTCATTTATCTACCCAGTGAGCAGGAAGGGATCAGCACTGATGACATTAGCCCCAGATCACAGTATGAGCAAACTGGACACAGCATTTTTCAAATAAACTGAATCTGATGGTTCATTGTGAAATAGTTGTCTTTTACAACAATCTTCCTGTAGAGCGATGCTTTTAAATAGAAATATAAAGTCAAAATGACAAATCTCACCATACTATAAAAGCTAAATGAGCCCCTCAGACGTCTTGACAGTGTTTGTGTTGCGAGAAAAGCGATCCACGTTTAAATTTAACATAAGTGGCTACTTTCCAGGATCAGAAGCTTAGTGGTATTCTGGTTCATGAACTGCCAGTTACGGTGTCTGTTTAGGATCATTATTCCTCTGTGGAATTGTCTTTTTCCACTTGGTCCTTGTGTTGCTCCGCTAACCTTATCATCCTATGGTAAACGTTTTAGTTTGGGGTTTGAAACAATTGAATTGTTCTTACTGTATAGAAGTACCAAAACTGAAATTAGCATAACCAGAGTCGACTGTCATTAAGGGTCTGGAATGGTTCTGACATCATTCCAACTAGATTTATTTGATCTATCAAAACAGGAAACTGACCAATTTGGATTAAATTTACACATGCTGCCAAAAACAAAGTGATCAAATCTAGAATTATGAACCTTGCTGGTGGCTACAATAGTCCGGTTTAGGTGCTGTGAGCTAAGGGGAATTTATCCAAATCTTAGTGGGGGTGTATCTATATATTTAGACCAATATGTATAATTTCTATGTGGAAATTATATGAAATCCACTATGATCCCGTTGAATCTCATTGTATGTTGTATAATCATCTAGAAGTGAAAAAGAACAAGGTTAATGCATCATTAAAATCCATTAATTTAAGTGTTGTTTATGATGAAGATGAGTGCATGTAATGAAGAGGTGAGTACTATATATTGAATAGTATTTCAAGGTTGTTGAATATGTGGATTAATTTGTCTGAATAAAGTTTAATAATTGGAAAATGGGACCTAACTGAATAGAAAAAATATGATTTCCAACAAGAAATCAAGATTTTTATGGGAAAAATACAGCAACAGAAATTAAATGAGCAACATGTAAAAAAAAAAAGGTTTTCCCTTTGGTTTTAATCTTTACTTCAAGCCTTGATCTACATTCTTGTCTCTATACCAGGTGAGAGCCAGCGCCATCGCCCAAGACGCAGATCAGAACTACGACTACGCCTCAAACAGCGTCATCCTGCACCTAGACGTCGGCGACGAAGTGTGTGTTCAGCTGGACGGGGGCAAAGTTCACGGTGGAAACACCAACAAATACAGCACCTTCTCCGGCTTTCTCATCTACCCCGACTGACAATATAATCCCACCTCCTCCCCTTTTACCCTGTGATCAAGCAAAGAGTTTCCTCCTGTTTCTTCATCTAACACATCCTGCCATCCATTTATCCTCTCTCCATTTAAATTCATATAGTGACATCATGACAACAGAGTTAAAGAAAGCTTGTGGAAAACGAATATAATGTACATATATCAGACAAGATTGACTCATGATGCACACATCTTTTGTGATCTTTAATAAAATGCCATGTACAGTATGCGTAAGCATGGCTAAAATAAATCACCTTCACCTTTACTCCAATCATTTTGCTGTTTACACGTTATTGAACTTCAGTTTTTGCTCAAAGACAAACCAACTGAAATGATCTCTGAATGTAGACTGTCAATCCGGGGCAGAAGTATTCAGCTGCAGCCTCTTGCCCTCACTGTGAGATAGATTTCCATTGCGACTGTAGACACCAAACAAGAAAAAGGCATGAATATATTGATCGCAGCTAATAATTCAGCAGACCTCTCGATTATAACGCTGTGTGTTGTATGTCTGTGTTAATGCCTGTGTGGAAGCATACGAGTGTGTTTTTTTGCCCTTTGGTTCTGTGGAAGTGTAAAAGCATCCTGTTGTTGTTGGTGTAATTTGCACAGAAAGGGGGAAGGAGGGAGTGAAGCTGCTGGTAACAGTCCCTCAACACACACAGTTTATCAATACCCAGGTTTAGCTTCCAGATTGATTCCTGAGCCTCGGAGCAACATCATGTTGTGGTAACAAGCTGAGATTTCCTCTGAAGCCCATGCTCAGTTACACATTAAGTTTACATCTGCAGTGTGTTGTATTGATCGAAATGTGCTCGTTTTCTTTTTTTTTTCAATGAGATGAAAAAGGTGGATAATTATGATGTCATTTTTGATACAAATTTACTTTCTTCTCAACTTAACTTACTTCATTTTTTTTCCACAAATGCAGATTTTAATATGTTGAGAATCAGCTGCCCAATTTTTCTCGTCAAAATTTAGCAGCGTTCACCTAATTGTTTCCTTTCACACTTGGCTTTTAAACTTCGTCGATTCATTTCCAATAGGCTTCAGGGCAGCACTATTCCTAAACTTCAATGTTTGCGAACTTTATTCATTCCAAAACCAGTTTGGTTTGGGATGCTGGACCACCCAATTATGTCCAATTTTAGCCATCCAGCTGGTAATTTACCATAAAGTTAAATAATTTGGAGGTTATTCTTAATTTTTTGCATCTACTTGGCGCAATTAGCAGCAAAACAGACTTCAGTATGATGATGCTATGTCCGTGTATTAAGGTTTGAAATGATAACTCCGACGCTTTGATACACACCTCTCAGCGTCACCAAACTGCTCCATTTTTGTGATGTCTGACCTCAAAGACTCTCTAAAGAGGACATTTGGCTTGTTTATGTGGGCAGATGCGAATTGTTGTCAAGCTTGAGTATGATGATTTAAGGGAAGGTGGTTCTTGTTTTCTTGTGGACTGTCACAGTCGTAATTCAGCATCTTCCAATACATAACGAGCTCCAGATTTGATAGGTCTCAGTATTGTTCCTGAATGTTCAAACCAATTTTCTTTCATGTGAAAATTAAATACAGATAAGCCCTGGCAGTTTGCTAAAGATTGTCGTTCTACAAGATGTTAAAAAAAATAAAAAACACTGTGTAAAGGGCATATTTTAGCCTACATCCACCCCTTTGAGGCCTGGGATAAACAGCAAAACAGACGGCATGCCACATGTGAAGTTTTCCTTCCAGCCATGAATCATGCAAAAACCACTTGAGTGGCATCCTGAAGCGCACTCAAACACACAGCAAGCTGAAAAGGAGCATAATCCTCTTAGAACACACGTCATGGAGGTTCTTTACAAAGTGCCAGAGCTCCTTGAATTAAGAGAAATAGAGCAAGAAAGGTTCAAACCTCTTCTTCAGCTCGGCACAGAAAGATGGTTACATTGAGTCAGGGATGAGCCTTTACTTTAAAATGTGTTTTTCATTATTTCATTGTAAACGGACAAATATTAAAATATTTTTCATTTCAAAATGCAGCTGACTGTTGTTGACTATTACTGCCATTTGCCATCGAGCCTTACATATATATTGTTTCCTTTTGAATACATTTCTCTCCCTTATTAAAACAAATATATGTGCAGAAGTTGATCCACAGGATGCAACGGAAACGGAGAGGGATTTCCTATTTTCAGCCACAGGTAGTCCTTATGAATATAAAGCAGATGAACTCTTACTATGAATCTTTATTTTATAACTAGAAGAAAATAAGTCCTGTAAAAGTTGGGAAAGGGGATAATTATCTAAGGAGAGAGAAAGAGAAAACTATTTATCAGTTTATTTCTGCATCCATAAAGCAAGGATGCTTGCCCCTTTTAGAAATCCTGTGAATAAATGATTTGTAACTTTCACTTGTAAACACATTGAAGAGTTTATAATTATGCCTAATATTGAGCTCTAAACTGTAAATGTATCAAATGCCTTCTTGTCCCAAATATAAAGTATGACTCGTCTCACATGTGAAATTATCCGTTCATCTCATAATTTTCATGCTGTAACAGAAAAACTCAGTCGACTCCAGGATTTTATACCTCCAGTTCCCCCCTCTGAGGCTTTCACAACACCTGCTGCATCTCACTGTGTGTGTTCTTACAGGAACTGTTACCTTTGATTGGAACAAGTTTGAATTATTGTCACTGTGCATTTGCAAGCTGAGTTGTGTGTTTTAGTTTGTTACTGTGATCTGCAGTGTTTCCTTCCCCTCCCCCCTGAAAGACCATAAAATACAATAAAAAAAGAAAATTATGAACTATTTCACTGTAACTAAGTCCAACAAATGGCTTCCCGGGTTTTATTATACACTTTTATTATTTATTCTGGGGAAAAATAAAGAACCATGCGGTAAAATCTGTTGTGAAGCGGTAACATTTTTAAAGTAACATTGCATTTAAAAAAAAGAATCAAATAAACTTTATCTTACAGCAGAGCTTAGATATTGATAATTTACTACTTTGACAACGAAGAGCAGGTAAGTACAAATTCATTTTTACAGTGTAGAGCAATCAATACTCACAAGTTCTATACAGAAGTATTAATGAATAGTCGTGCATTTTCTTTCTTTATTTGATTTACCTGAAATGCACAACTTTCTAAACTGTGCAGCATTTTATTTCATTTTGTATTATAGCGGGTTTTTTTTAACTTTTACATGGACTTGCTTGGATAAAATGTAAACAAAGGATTAAGAAATATCGTCTTCGTTTTAGAAACACACTGGAGTATAGTCTGCTGAGTACGTTCTGTCACAAAGACAATAAATGAATTTTTTATAAAACTGCAAAATAAAAATCAAAGTAAAAACAAATCACATAATAAATTAAACTAAAATGTTTTATTTTAACAGTTTAATTAGACTCTTGCCTAATTATATCATATTTGCTACTACCTCTACTAAAGTGATGCCTTCAAGGTTTGCACAACTGTTTATTATGTAGATTTTGATGCCTTTCTCCCACCCCTAAGAAATTAAATCACCACTTAAAAACCTTGTAATACCTCGTTAGCTTTGATTCTAAAACGGGTTTGATTATATTAATCATGCAAGTGTGATACAAAGGCAAAATCAGAAGGAATCTGTTGACTAATGGTCAAATCAGTAAATTACATTTCATTCTCTTGTTTTCTGTAAATTCACACAAATACCATAGAAAATAAAAGACGTACAGGTTAATATTGTGAGGGACTGGAAAGGCGTTTCTTTTCATAATCACATTAAGTAGGTCATTAAATTAATTAATTGAAAGATTTTTAGCTTTGATGTTGATTTTTCATCCAAATTTCATAAAATGTGATAACATTTGACTCTCCTTTGATACTTATTTATGCTATAAGACTTATTGATCCCCTTGCTGTGCATCAAGGAGGTATGAGAACTCAAAATGTAAAATATATAATCTTCTATTAGGAACACAGAACAACATGATCATGCATTAAAAACAACAGCTTTACTGTTAAAATGAGAAAAATGTTTAGAGTGAACTGAAGTATTTAGAATGTTTTTCCATCATGTAGCAAATTCAAAAGATGCTGTAATGATGACTGTAATACCAGAAATAATAATAATAATAATGATGATAATAATAATAATAATAATAATAATAATAATAATAATAATAATAATAATAATAATAATAATAATAATAATAATAATAAAATTAGCTTATCAGTTGGTGGAAAGTTTGTTTAGTTTTTGAGATGCTATTAAAAATGGATCCACTTGACGTATCTGCAGTCTGGGATTCATCAGAGGCAAACATATCATCATGTTTTTATAGCAAATCTGAAGTATTTTCAGTAAACTGAAATAAATAAATAAATAAATAGCCACATAAATTTACTCTTTTTGATGTTAACCACAACGCTTTGGTTCAGGTGAAGAATCACAGATTCTGCTCTCTGAAATCCATTTTTTATTAGAGAGCTGAACACATTTCTGAGACAAATATTAAATGTCAGAACTACAACTACAACAACCTGTGAGAAGGTGACTCTCTCCCATTAAAATGTGTGTTTTCTCTATTTCTGCTGGCTCCGCCGTCGGCCTGCCTGACCGACCTGTGAAAAGGAAACACTGGAACATAAAAAAGGGAGTTCTCGGCTAACCAGAATAAAAACAAGGAGATGGATCTTTAATTAAAGGTGAGAGGTAATACTATTCTGGGTGAGGGGTTTCTTGCAGAATGTGGTGTAGATGACTGGTTTGAGAAACGCTGGACTGCAGCCTCCCCCCTCTACGTCCTCCTAAACCCCTCACCCCTTTCCTCTGAGTCCCAGTGCTCCCTCCCCTGCACATTCCTACGTTCAGTTAATTGGACAGGGAGAGTGGGCTGAGGAGGGAAGCGTTCAGGCCCATTAGCAATCCTCCTGTGGAAGGCTGAGCCGAGAGGATCACAGACTCACAAATAGGAGGATTAAAATAATCAATAGGCTCCTCTCTCTCTCTCTCTCTCCTTCGGCACAGAAGGAGATGGGTGGACGGCACACACAAGCAGACACACACACACACACACACACACACACACACACACACACACACACACACACACACACACACACACACACACACGCACACACACACACACAGATATGCTCACACACGTTCAAGAGCAAATACAAACACACCAAGAGTCTGAGGAATACTAGTTCAAGGAGCAATTCTCTTCTCTCAGTGTTGTCTCTGGATTTTCACAAATTAGTCTGGGTCATATAAGACTCGGTCATATAAGACTCGCACACACACACACATATACAACTATTGTCCGTTAATGAGGGTTAATTTTAACTTCTGACTAAATGAGAACTACTGAAAAGGTCAGAGACATGAAAATAGTCTCACATGTCAGACAAGTATTTGGTTCTAGTCTTTATGCAGTTTTTTATTTATTATTTTAACTTCTAATGCTTAGAAAGGCTTAACTATGTGGATAGGAGATGCACATAAAGCTTTTAATTGTATTAGTCTCATGTAAATACTGGGAAACCTTTACTGCTCTCCCCATTTTTTTTTCAACTTGAGGTGAGTCTTATTCAGTACATTTTTAAAGAACTTTCTTTAATGTGTCGGTCATTATTATTATTATTATTATTATTATTATTATTATTATTATTATTATTATTATTATTATTATTATTATTATTATTATAGCAGTGATGGTTTTGAGCAATATAAATATATATATATATATTTACAACTATTAAGAACTATGGAATTGTTTTTACAATTTTTCTATCTCACCGTCTCATTCAAAAAATACTCAAATGGTAAAGATAGAAAGTATTATCTTAAATAGTGTATAATAAACTTACTACCTTCATATCAGAATAATTGATTTTCTTTATTTCTTCTAATTTTTCACTTTCACAGGCTTTATTAGCAGGCTGTAGTGAGACAGCTTGCTTAATTTTTGTCAGGAAAATAGAAGAAACCATCAGAATTAACTACATATTTTCATTTCTCAATGACTTCTGAAGAGAAAATCCAAATAACAAAATGTGCCAAAGAGGAAAAAAACAAAACAAAATAAACAAACAAACAAACAAACAAAATACCTCTTGAAATGTAATTTTATAGATAATTATGTGAATCTATTCTAGAGGGTTTTCACAAATTCCTCTTATCCTTCTTACATTCAGCCTAACTGTAGGTGTGGCTCAAGTAATTTTGTGAAGATTTATTCAAAAAAGTTAGTTGTAGTTCCACTAGTGTAATAAAACTTATGTTTACATAGCTGTTTAACTATTGAACTTATGTTTCCAGTATGACATTTTATTATTCACAATTTGTTTGCTTTTAAAGTATTGTGACAATTTAAAATGTCAATTCCCATCATTTTATTTAACTGAAAATGATGGGAATTTCATTTTCATGTTGAAAAACATTTTCAACATTTACAATGTTGAAAATGTTCTTAAACACTGTTGCTTATTTCATTTCTAGACATCCAATTAGCTTTAACCTTTCTTATTAAGTTTGTTAAAGGCCCGGACACTATCAACATACTAACCGTTTTCTGGAAAACTGTAATTTGCCCCCAAGACGCACAATTAAAATTATTATCTGCACAACGCTGCCCCCTGCCGATCCGTCCCTGTCATCACAACCTCTGTGTCATCCACCAGATGCAGTAGCCTATTCTGTCCGCTGGGTGGCAGGCAACGTCGACTGGTTGTCTGCAGGCAAAGATGGCGGTGCGGAAGAAAGACGGCGGCCCGAATGTAAAATATTTTGAAGCGTCTGACACCGTTTCCCAGTTTGATAATGTCCGCGTCTGGCTGGGAAAGAATTATAAAAAGGTACTGAGCGCACGTTTTATAAGCATGCACACGGGGCTTTCTTTTTTCTGTCACCCTTAAACGTAGAGCAGAGGCAGTGACAAAGAGAGGAGGGAGGTGCTGCTGCCGCTGCTGCTGCGGATGAGCATCCAGCTGTTTGATTCACAAAAGGATGCTGAGCCAACAGATGCGGCAGATGCAACCGCGAACGGTGGTGTCTGCTTACGTTTGGGTAGCTAAACGAATGAAAGCCATCACAAAATCTGACCCGAGAGGGAAGAGTTTATAAAGATAAAGGTGTCTTTAGCCAGGCAGACTGCAAGCTAGCCAGCTAATGGGCTAACGGTTAAAGCAGCTCGGATCCAGATGTTGGCTTTCTGGCGCGCCTCTGTGACTGAAGTGCTGAACTGGGCTTGATTACAGCGAGCAGCTTTCTGGTTTGGACGAAATAAAACTGAAATAATATTAAAGCGGGTATTTTCCACTTCATTTATTTATTTATTTTGCTCTCACCAGATATCCAATCACATCCCGGTGTAACGTTTTCACTGATGAACGTAAAAGCGCTGGAACTACTACACTGTAAAACGAGATAGGTTGTCTCAACTTGATAATCCAGACACGTTGGTGCTGTATCTCATTCTCAACTCAAATTGTTTTATTCTGAAAAAGGATTAAGTACTTTTCAAATTACTTCATCCTGAAATTAGGATTGTTATAGCATTTTAAAACCTGGACTCCTGGCGTGATTTCTATAATTCACAAAAATGAGAAAAGCTGTAGCAGAAAAAAAAATATAAATGAAAAACATTTACAACCATGAGATTCACTTAAACAGAATATGTGTAGAGCCATAGAAGTTCCATGAAAAAATGAGCGTGGTTTACCCCAGGAAAATTATTATTATTTTTAATTAAAGAACAACAATTGTTATTGTACTTTCAAAGATTTAATAATATAGGAAATAATTAAATTGTTATAAAAAGTACATTAATGTTTTTTATAGAAAAGATAAAAGAAACATAGTTTGCAACCAAAAGGCAAAGAACTTTAATCATTCTTTATCATGTTAGTGTCTTTCTTTGTTAAACATGCTTTGTATATAGACACAGAACATATATATACCTCCCTATTTGTATTTTTATATTCATATTACATTATAATATGAACATAAAACCTGTGTGCCCCTGTGACACACAGGTTAGGGGATTAAAGTTAGATAAAATACAACTTTGATCCAGAATCTCAATATTATTTTTAATTCTAGAATAATTATAGAAAACCTTTGCTGTCATTAAACAAAATAATCCTTGCTGCAAGTGCAATAAAAAGTATGAAGTCCACATTCAACGTGCTGTTTGTTTCTACTATAAGTTAAAAAAAATACAAACAATATACTAACAAAAGAAAAAGCATGAAATGTTCAGGATTTGTTTTCCAATTACTTGATGAAGATCAGACTTAGCTCAGACTGGAAAAGTAGGTGCACATGTGTAAAATTAGATAATACCTATCAGTATATACTGTAGATTGTTGAAAAATAAACAAACCTTTGATTAATTGAAAAAACTCATCAGATAAGTTAAACATTGTTTTTTTGGGACCAAACGGTAAAAGTTTTTGCTCTGTTTGTGTCCCTAGGAAAGAGATTATTATAGATTATAGATAACAAATAGATTATTAATGATGCATCAGAGGAGATGGAACAAGCAGTTACACAATCATAACCCGATCATAGATTTGCTGATATAACGCATACAAACAATGGTTGCCCTAAAATATTAAATTGCTTTAAAAACAAAACATGACAATCTTTTAAGCAGTTGCTTACTATTGAGACGTTTCCTCTCTTTCTCCTCTTCAGTACATCCAGGCTGAGCCCCCCACTAACAAATCTCTGTCCAGCCTGGTGGTCCAGCTGCTCCAGTTCCAGGAGGAGGTTTTCGGCAGACATGTCAGCAATCCTCCCCTCACAAAGCTGCCGGTGGGTTCATTTTCTCTCCCCGCTGAGATCTCTGAACAAACACTCTTCATGGCATTGATTCACACTCAGACTTTTGTGTTTTCTGCGTTCAGATGAAATGTTTCCTAGACTTCAAGTCCGGCGGGGCTCTGTGCCACATTCTGGCTGCTGCCTACAAGTTCAAGAGTGACCAAGGATGGTAAGACTTTCTTTCCACCTGACTTTATTATTGTTATTATTAATATTGTTTATTTATTTTTGTTTAAAGTTTCACAGCTGAGTTGGATTTTGGGTTTCTTGCTGTTTCGTGTGTAACTCCAGTCTAATTTCCTGGTAGGCGCAGGTTTGACTTCCAGAATCCGTCGAGGATGGACCGAAATGTGGAGATGTTCATGACCATAGAGAAGTCCTTAGTGCAGGTACTAATCTTTACTGATAAACTAATTTCTTGGACGTGCAATGTGCATTAGTCAATTTTTTTTATCTAATTTCGTTCAATATAAAAAGAGACTTAATTTTTTTAACCATCTTATTTGATACAAATAAGTATTAAAACCATTATTTTGGAAAGTTAAATGTTTCTACATTATTTATCACATTTGATACACTGAGGATGGCTCTGTTGAGCTTCAACGATGGAAATAAGGAAACTACAGCAATTCTGCTTTAATATTCTAAAACTCAAGATCACTCAGAGGAAAACATTACTAATAAAAGGAGGAACCACTAATTGTTTATATGTAAATGTTTGTGAATTTAAGTTTTGTGTCATAATTTGCTGCAGAACAACTGTCTGACTCGACCCGTCATCTACATGAGCTCTGACATAGAACCAAAGCTGCTCGGAAAACTGAAAGACATCATCAAAAGACACCAGGTTGGCTTTTTGTTTGTAAACAAATTTTCAATTTAACCATATTTTTTTTTCATCAGTGTAGTAAAGCATGTGCCGTGCTTTTTCACGTGAGCCCAGCTTTTCTTGCGCCGCCCTTTCTGAATTAGCGTCGGCTCCTCTTTGTGTTGTCTTTTCAGGGCTCCGTGACTGAGGACAAAACCTCCAGCTCCCACATTGTGGTGCCTATTCCTTCCAGTCTGGAGGAAGGTGAGGTCTTCATAGGTGTGGTGTGTATTTGTCAAATCTTCTTCGACGTGCGCAGGTTCTGCTACGACGTGAATTGATCTTCTCTGTGCAGAGGAGTGGGTGCGTCCTGTGATGAAGAGAGACAAGCAGGTTCTGCTCCACTGGGGATATTTTCCAGACAGGTTTGTTCTGGATTCATGTTTGGATCATAGTGTAAAAAAATAAATAATAATTAGCCTCATTTGTATTTTTCTGTTGATTATAAACAATTGTAATTTATTTTTAGTGACACTGTGGAGCTTATTGATTGCAAACAAGTGAATAGACTCTTGCTTTTAAAATGTCGACGGTCACTAGAAGTTAGAGCAACAAAGTTTCTGTAATTTTTGTGACACAACTGTGGAACGTCTTTAAGTTCCCAACCCGCCTCCTGTGTTTGCTCCTAAACATTAAGCTGACACGTCGTTGCTATTGCAGTCATCTCTCGCAGGCATGAACATGTTATTTGTTCCCTTGGTCCGACTTTGTTCTTCTCGTCGTTCAGCTATGACACCTGGATCCCGGCCAGTGAGGTCGAGGCTGCGGTGGAGGATCCTCCCAGCCCAGAAAAGCCCAGAAAGGTCATTTGCTTCGTCCTGATTTATTGCTGTTCATTTTAACGACCTTTTAAAAAAGTTCTTCATCTTAAATTAGGAATGAAGACTTTTGTAAAAGTGCTTGGAGGGTTTCATGTTTCGCCACTAATGTTATTGTGTTTCACTGGGATCCTGCGTAATAGAGCCACATGAAGTAGCATGCAATTATGTGGCAGGAACACGATTCATGGTTTTCAAATTTTTTACATATAAAACTCAGAAACATGTCCTTTTATTCTACCATCTTGCGTCAGCACTTATTTTTTTACAATCACCCAGCTGCAAATTGTTTCAGCTGTAGGTCTCTACACATCTGGAGAACCGTTCTTTGCAGATCTGCCTCAGTTCAAGTAAGGAAAGAATCTCAGAATTTTAATTTTGAAATCTTACTACAGATCTGGACATTAACTGTCCCGTTCTAACATTTGAACTGGTTCGTTGTGGTTCTGGTCAACTTTCAAGCTCATTGCAGCCTCTAACAGGGTTTTTCCCCTGGATTTTGCTGCATGTATTTAGCTCTGTCTAATTCTGACCAGCTCCTCTATCCCTGCAAAGAGAAAAACAATCCCGTAGCATGATGCTGCCACCATCATGTCTGCAGATCAGAGACACTGTTTGTTCAGGATCATGGATAACAGTTTTGGTTTGAATTGGTGCCAAAAATCTTCCCTTTTCATATGAATAATCAGTGCTGTTAAACTTTGTATATTATTGTATAAACTAAGTTTCTCCTCCCTGACCTGCTGTGGACTTCATGACGCTGTTTGTTCACTGACGTTACACTGAAATTAAATTAGCTTCCCTCTAATGTTATTAGCTGAACAGGGGGATTTTGGTCAAATTTTACTTGCTTTGGGCAACAGATACAAATAAGTAATACGTATAAGGGATTTGGAAGGCAGTAGGCTGCACTGCATTTTATTTAACGGTTTCGCAGTACGGGGGGGTGTGAATAAAAAAATGCTGGCCACACTCTTAAAACGTTTATTTGCTTTAAAAAAATGAGTGAATTAAAACCATCCTTTCCATTCCTTCTGCTTGACAGTTACTCTACTTAATGTTGCTAACTCAGATGATATTTCAATAAAGTAAATTTATGCTTCTAGCTGTACAAAATATTAAAAAAGTTAAATGGGTGCAAGTCACTGTGTGTCTGAAGTAATAAGCATAAGTATTTTCCTCTTGTTTGTTATCTGCTTACTGAAAATGTTTGAATATTGCTTTTGACAGGTTCACGCAAAGTGGATTTTAGACCTCGACCAGTACAACGAATGGATGAATGAGGAAGACTATGAGGTGGGAGACGGCTGTCCAAAGAGGAAGAGGATCTCTGCCAAGACGCTGACCGACGAGGTGACGACACCAGATGAGCGAAGGGACAAGAAACCCGGCAGTGCCAAGAAAAGAAAGCGATCGCCGTCACCTTCACCAACCCCTCCGCCTCAAGAGAGCAAGAAAAAAAACACCAAAAAAGGGTAAGAGCTCAAGTTTGTTCGATTCGTTTCACAAACAAGCCTACAAGTCGCATTCATCCTTCTGTCTGCCTGTCCAACTCAGTTTCATTTCACTCTACTTATAATTATTCATAAAACAAACAGACGTGGTTCATATCCAGAAATATTCAGTCACGTCAAACCAATACAATAAGACTGATTGTAATTCAGTTTCAGCCATTCAGGTTGGACTCCATTTATTATAAAACGCAGTCGAAATCTTTTATTAGTTGTAAAAATGTTTATATATATTAGGAAGCACTGCTGCTTTTATAAAGTTATTGACTTTGCCGAAACATCCTGTGTTTATGCACTCTAGAGATTTTATTTTATTTTTCCAAATTCACACCTAAGAGTAATTTTTTTAAGCTCTGACGCTACTGACATATTCTGAGCCAAATTTATGAGTAAGAATTTGTCAAACCTTTCAGAAAATGGCTAAGAAAGTCAACGTTTATCACTTAAAAAAAACCCCTTTCCAGTCACTTACACGCAATGCTGGGATACACTGGGTGGTGAACAGGTGTTTTCATGTGTGTTGCCAGGCCGACGACCCCATACACCAAGTCTAAACGAGGTCAGAGGGAGGAGGAGCAGGAGGAGCTGTCCAAGGATCTGGATGAAGCCTCACCTGCTCCTGCATCTGAAGAGGGAAACACAGCAAAGACAAGTATACTGATACATATATATTCATTAAAATTTTAATAGATTGTTGGAAAACTACTATGTAAGCTTTTTTTATACTGTCAAACTTTCCAGTGGATTAATTTCTTGCTGTCTGCCTGCAGACAACACCAAGAAGGACTCTGAATCAACCCCAGTGAAGGGAGGCACTGACATGGGTATGGATGATAAAACATATAAACACTATTTATCTGTGAATCTGCAGTAGGTAACTTCTTACAGAACAATATGGCTTCACATATTTTGTTGAAACTGTCAGTATGTTTAGCCAGTACAATATGAGACACACAATCTGTGAAAAATAAATAAAACAATCAAACCTTCTTTGGCTTCTCCCTCCAATCTGCAGAAACTCTATGCTCCTGGCCAGAAACAACCAATCAGAGCCAATTTTTTTAATCCGTCTCGACAGTTTTAAAAAAATATGTAGAAAACACATTTTTAAAGAACTTACCTGCTGCAGCCAGCTATGAAAAATATGTGTCAGAGCAAACATGACTTTTTAAATATTACTATAGAGGTGTTTGCAGAGTTTGTGGTGCTGAAGGTATTTATTAAAATATTGCCCCTTTGTCTTTTTACGTGTGATTTCACCAGACGAACAAGAAGACGAGTCGATGGAGACAACAGGAAAGGTATCGTTAATCTAACAAGTTTAATTTAAAAGAAAATATGCTGAAATGTGTTGAGGTGTATTCATTTAATTCTAACTAAACTGAAAAATGTTAATTTAGTCTTTTGTTTACTTTTTGTTTCTTGATTTGTTTACATGACTTTTTAATGAAATGTGTGTTTTTAACAGGAAGAGGAGGAGGGCAGCCCCAGTGTGAAGGGCGAACCGGTGAAGAGCTCAGATCTTCACGAGGACAACGTGACGGAGCAAACTCACCACATCATCATCCCCAGCTACGCCGCCTGGTTCGACTACAACAGGTAACAGCATTTACGCAGTGGCTTAATTTGAAACGTCTCCAAACGGCGATTGTAACATGGGTTTAAAGATTTACAGTCGTCTGACACATTATTTCTCAATATTTTGCAGCTTTGCAGTCATACAAAGAATGAGAGATAAAACATTCTTTCCTTAATTCATTCCCGGTGGATTTATCATAATGTTTCAATAACACATTTACGCCTCTGCAGACCTTGAAAAAAGGGATATTGCCTTTTGATGTCACAAATGATTAATGAGGAGGATCAGAGAAAGATAATAGAAGTTGATTAAATGCTGCTATTCAGTGTCGTAGTTTTCATGGATATAGAAAGTCTTGTTGACTGAAAGCTGCTGTCTGTAGGATCTTCATCAGGTTTTGTTCAAGACTTTCAGAAAATCATTGATTTGTTTGTGGTCTCGCATATCGAATTCATGTTTGTTTGCTGTTCCTACTGATTCAGCAAAGATTAAAGTAGAAATCATATCTGGTTATGGCTGAGAACGTCACATTGACTCTACTCTGATTTCTCTTGCAGTGTTCATGCCATCGAGCGGCGAGCTCTGCCCGAGTTTTTCAACGGGAAGAACAAATCTAAAACCCCCGAGATGTAAGCATTCGATTGGTGCTCAACACAGAGTGACTAATCAGGCTTTGGAAGCTACTGTGGCTGTTTTAATGCAGTAGCATATCTCAGTTGTCTCCTTTTATCCCTCTAGTTATCTAGCATACAGGAACTTCATGATTGACACCTATCGACTAAACCCTCAGGAGTACCTGACCTCCACCGCCTGCCGCAGAAACCTGGCAGGAGACGTTTGTGCCATCATGAGGTAGAGTTGAGGCTGATCTTTATCCATCCTTCGTCGTTAATCTGAACTTTCCAGCAGTGGAGGAAACGCCACATGTCTCCCATTCTGCAGAGTTCATGCTTTTCTGGAGCAGTGGGGACTGATCAACTATCAGGTGGACTCAGAGAGTCGGCCCACGCCCATGGGACCCCCGCCAACCTCTCACTTCCACGTCCTGGCGGACACTCCTTCGAGTCTGGTGCCCCTGCAGCCCAAAACATCCCAGGTTTCTAAATACTCACATGTAAACATGCAAACGGAGACTCCTGGATGTTATTTTATATTCTTGCTCTTTCACTGTAACCCCCCCAGACCCCTGCCACCCAGCCGATGATAACATTCCCAGACAAGGTGAAGGAGAAGCCCACAGATCTGCAAAACTTTGGGCTGCGGACCGACATGTACAGCAAGAAGACTGGATCCGCTAAGGTGAACACAAGAGTGGTTGCATATAACGAGGGCTGAAGTGATTCTTGAAATCATTAATTAATTTAGCAAACAACTTATCATTAACTGAAGTAAACAGACTCAAAAAAAGCCATTTTTGAGATAACATTTGCATTTAAGATAAAAACCGTAGCATTTAACTTTGTCCTACCTAAAGTAGCACAGTTTTAGTTTCACAACTCATTCACAACTCTTACTGTAACCCTTATTGTATGTCTGGCACGCAAATAAATATGTGGTGATATTTTTGAGTGCAGAGCAAGAGTGGAGCGAGCTCTATGAGGGATTGGACCGAGCAGGAAACACTACTACTACTTGAGGTATTTGCATTTTGCTGACACTATTAGTCGCAATTCCTCTGTGGAGACAGCAATGGCTGAATGGCTATCCCACGTCTCTCAGGGGCTGGAGATGTATAAGGACGACTGGAACAAGGTCTCTGAACACGTGGGCAGCCGTACACAAGACGAGTGCATCCTGCACTTCCTGCGGTTGCCGATCGAAGACCCGTACTTGGAGGACAGCTCGTCTACTCTGGGCCCCCTGGCCTACCAGCCCGTTCCCTTCAGCCAAGCAGGAAACCCCGTCATGAGCACCGTGGCCTTCCTGGCTTCTGTAGTTGACCCACGCGTGGCTTCAGCTGCGGCCAAATCTGCTCTCGGTGAGAAGCGGCTTCTTTTGAAAATTTCATGATGCTCCAATTATGAGCAGAGCGTGATGTTTTGGTGTGTTCTTTTTTCACCATCATTGTAAATATGGACTTTAGGTTTTAGTGCATTTCTTAATCCAGAGATTTAAACATTTATCAATAATGACACTGAAAGGGGACTCATTAGGCAAAATTCACTTTTCGTACTTTGTTTTTTTTTTTTTACTTATTGGAGTCTTAACTGTTTCTAAGAATAACAACAGCCCAGGCGCTTAAAAAAAAACCCAAAAAACACCCAGTCATTTTCTGGCCATAAGTTAATGTTTTTTGGTGTCTGGAAAAGAAGTAATTCAAAAAAGCTTCCAATTGTTGAGTCACAATCTACGGTCACTGCACCATTACCTAGCAATCTCAGCCAAGCCCAGCCTATCACCTAGCAACCCACGTTGAGCTTCAGGTCATTTGGTCACCTGGGTTTACCGCTGATACGCTGTACAATGGCTGATAGGAAAAAAAAGCGTTTTGTTGTTGTCTTATCATTAATAAACCACTTGCTGCATTCTTGTTGGTTTTCCAGGAAGCTCAACTTCTGCTTTTCAAGGATGTATGGTTGTATAATTGTGCATCTGTTTGCTGTTTCAAGTGCGAAGGTCAACGTTGAGATGGGGGTGTGTGGTCAGCAGCCACTTCTCTGAATTTAAATGAATGATTTTATGCAAATAATGTGATGAACATTCTTTGTGAATCCGATACACCTAGCATAGACTTTTCAAGCTCACCTTTAACTAAAGCATAATGTGCTAACTGTTTTATTTAAAGTAAACAACCCAAAGTCTTGACAAGAACAATGTGTCTCTCCCTATTAGAGGAGTTCTCCCGGATGAAAGAGGAGGTTCCTGCAGCGCTTGTCGAGGCTCACGTGCGGCGGGTGGAGGAAGCGGCGAGAGTCAGTGGCCGACAGGATCCACTGTACGGCCTGGAGGGAAGCGGCATCGCAGGGACCGGCCTGGAGGAAGGAGACAGGCCCGGTAGGGGAAAAAAACACAAGAAGCTGGGACAAAAAGAGGTGCAACGACTGTAACGATGAATAAACAATTCTTATACTTCTCTTCAGATGAAAGCAGCGACGAAAGCAAGAGTGAAAGTCAGTCGAGTGAGGAGAAAAGAGATGCTAAGGTATCGTGCTTGCTCATTTGAAAGATTGCAAATAAAATCAAATTGTGTTATTTTGATCATCTTCTTGTGAGACATAGTGCAGCTAACTTCACTGTAGGTCTGAAATGATTAATCGTGACAAATCAATGATTGAAATGTTGATTAATTGTCAACTGGAGTCTACAAACTCAAAAAAAAGGCAATTTCCTAACAGAACAACACGGTCATTTAAAATAAAGGAAAAACGTTGTTGTCCATAAATATGTCTTCTCAAGTGGCATTGTTTTAGCTTGACTTGGTTCAAATTCTGTAAAAAAAAAAAAAAACTCCTGCTAAGCACTTTTTCTATTCAATTATTCTTTGATTAATCCAGAAAGGGTTGAGCTCGTCACGTATGTTTTAGATGCAGAAACAAATGATCAAGGGTTCACTAAAGGAATGCGTTGCATTTTAGTCAATAGAATGTTAATTTTCTTATTTAATAAATATTTACATCTGTCAATCTATTTATAACATTGTATCTAAAAGGCCTAAGTGGTTACATGAAAAATCTTTAATTTATTTGATTAATCAGAATAATCTATAGAATAATCGATTATTTAAACAAAAACAGCTCCACTTACTGTTTTTCTTTTACATAGGAGAGCAAAGATGGAGCGATGGAGGAGGAAGAGAAGCAGGTGGAGAATGGGAAGAAAGAAGAAGAAAGAGGAAGAGAAGCCGAAGGCGAGAGAGAGGCAGATAAAACAGAACCTGAGATGGGTACGCCAGGTTTTATCTCCGAGATGTGAGATGCATAAAAGCCCGATTAAAGCTTAGACATTATGTTTCTCTTCTTTTCTCTCAGTTGATGGTGAGAAGGAGAAGGATGCTAAGGATGGAACAGAGGAGGGACAAAGAGAAGGAGAGATGGAAGGAGAGAGGAAGGCTAAAGTCGAGCGCGATGTGGGAGAAGGAAACCTGGCAACTGCTGCCGCCTCCGCGTTAGCAGCTGCTGCCGTCAAAGCCAAGGTGAAGCTCAATTTATCACTCCTCCCTCTTCAAGACACTCTTTCTTATTCTTTATCTCCTATAAAGGCAGATCTCCCGCTCTGTGTTCACAGCATTTAGCTGCAGTGGAAGAGAGGAAGATCAAATCGTTGGTGGCTCTGCTGGTGGAGACCCAGATGAAGAAGCTTGAGATTAAACTGCGACACTTTGAAGAACTGGAAACTATCATGGACAGAGAGCGGGAGGCTGTGAGTGCGGGAACCTGGGATATGTGGTCCTGTTCAACAGCACAGTTTTATTTATAATCCGAATATTGTTTCACCAAATAATCAAATGCTACGTTCAGACTGCAGCCTGAAGTGATTCGAATCCGATTTTTTTTTACTCTTACGTTCCCTGCACTTGATCTTTTCATGACATTCTGAACAACACAGATCAAATTTTATAAATGTTACCCGAACCACTTGAATATGTGACTCTAAATATGATCCGATCTTTTCAAATGTGACCTGTGTCTTTTAGGCCTGGTCACATTCTTCCGAATGGTTCTCGACAAACGTCACTATTCCACATCCTGAACAGGGTGGAAACAACAACCATGGCGGAGAGTAATGTGGATTAAGTGGTTAATGTTCGTGCTCCGGTTAGACAGCGGCTTTAAAATCACAAAATATGCTACACCATTAGCATCCATGTTTACTTCTGCAAACACTGAGCGCGCTCTCTTCCTGATGATACTGCGTCCTCCACTGCAGATGCGAGATTCTTTCAGGTTGTTTGCAAATCACACAAGAGATCCTATATAAGTTGATTATATTTGAAAATACGACTGACGATGTGTAAAAAACATAT
>CAEGAF010035236.1:0-32961 GCA_903067075.1 Micropoecilia bifurca | reverse complement strand
CTCTCTCTCTCTCTCTCTCTCTCTCTCTCTCTCTCTCTCTCTCTCCCTCTCTCTCTCTCTCTCTCTCTCTCTCTTTCACTCTCTCTCTCCCTCTCTCTCTCCTACTCTCTTTCTCTCCTTCTCTCTATAAAAAGCTAATTGAAAGATTGCGAACTGAACCCAGCGCACCTGTACAAATGACTAATTGCCTCTCCAAAGAAAAAGACTTTTCTATCACCACATTGTGCACCAAGTTGTTAGGCTCTTTTTTATTAGTAATATATTATCAATTAATGATTGGCACAGATAGCTTTTAAAAGTTGTCACTGCTTGTAAATTTAACTAGAAGTTGTTTTTTTGTTTGTTTGTTTTTTTTCTAATTTGACTATTGTAACCTGCCTGTAATGAGTTTGAGAGGAAGAGTAGTGTGTATTGTATATGTATGTGTTCTTTTCAGCTTTATAATAAGTCCTTTAAGTCTGCTTATCTTGTTCTTACAATTACTTTTTTCCCACTGTGTTGTGTTTATTTTTCAGATTGTGCTCCAGAACAGCACGTTGGTCCACTGACTTTGAGAACTTTGAGTCATTGCCCCTCCAAATCTATTTGTGATTATTTTTTCATTGTAATGGTGTTGTCAGCAGGGTTTGTTCTCAAATGCACTCTAGTATTAATGTGACACCTTCAACTATGTGCCTGTTATCTTAAACTTCAGAACTTAGATACTGATGACTTGTGATTAAAACTTGACAGGATGTAAATTCAGAAGGAAGCCAGTAGATGTCAAATTGTGATTATGTAAGAAAAAAAATATTTTAACTTGTGGAGAAAAAAGTATTGCCTCAAACCAGAGGGTCATGGTCTTGTCATGCATCAGTAAAATGAAAGTATAAATCAACTGTATTTGATGCTGATTCTTAAAAGCATAATTCTAGCGACAAGAATTTCATAAAAGCAATATGTAATTTTGTGTTCTTCAAGCGACCAAATATAAGATTATGAAATAAATCCAGACTAAAATAAAATAGGTTGGAATAGGTTGAATTACACAGAGCTTGTTTTATTTTATTTTTTTTCTTATGCTGAACAAAAAAAATAACCAGTTTCTTTGTAGTAGTTGGTCATTTTATAAGCTCTGAATAAGAGCTTAATTTCAATTCAAGTCATAAAGTTGCAGTAGCACCTGGTGTTGAGGGGGATTAAATTGTGTCCTTGCATTTTCAAAGCTATATATTATTTTTATTACAAAAGCATAATTTCACACAAAGAAATTAAGAAAAAAACCTCATCTGAATATATTAGTTCAATGGGTGGAAAAAAAAGCCTATATTGAAAAAGTTGCAATTTATTATTTTAGGTGCATCATCATTTCTATTAACTTCTAGTTAATTACATGGTTGTCTGTTCTGTTGGGTTATCAAAAAAATATATAGTTTAGAGTGGAGGCAGAGTTCTTTAACTTCTGGCCACTTGGCTCACATTTGTTTTACCACAATAGTGAGCTGGATGGTAAAAGATGTAAAAATTAAAAAATCCCCAAGCTCTCTGTTAGAGAACTGTGGAAGAGTGACATTTTGGGTTTCACCAAGTCCCCATAACAACCACTAGATGTTTTTACTGCACATGTCAACTGGCTTTTGGGAGTCATGTGGGAAAAAAAACAAAACAGCAAAAAGCATTTTCTTCCTTCCCTCACCAAAATATCTGGAGCCATTAACACTCCAAGTCATTGTGGCATGAGTCATGCTAAACAAAGTGTAAAAGTCCCTCATGCCCATGGATCCGTATTGTGGAGTATCTGTAATGCTCCTACAAAGGTCAAGGGGACCTTGAGTATGCAACAGTATAAAGACTTTGAAAAACAGTCATTTTAAATAAAACCCAACTGGACTCTACCAGTAAGCTGAAAATGGGCCATCCCTGGATTGTCACAGAAGCATCCAAAGCAAATCGTCAAATTTACACAGACTGAACCCTCTTCTATGTAAATCGATAGAGGACTGGAAAAGCAAGGACAAACAAGCAATCTGACAATTTGATAAATGCAACTAGCATTCACCAATAAATAGTTTTCCTATAAATCCTAGCAAATTCTAAACATTTTCAATACTTACTAAAAAGTAAACACATTTAAATTTGTGTAAAAGTATTTTAATAACATTGTCATATTAACTATTATATTTTTAATACCAGTATTTATTGACATTGGTTGTTTTATTTTATGCCTAAGACCCCAGTGACTCATCTGTGAATGTCTGAGGAGTCAGTATTAGTTATAATCTGAAGTTTCAAAATTTGTTATTCATGACGGCATCAGCTATACAGCCTTTTTTAAGCTTTGTTTTTTTTTTCGGTGCATAAACAGAGGTTTTCTGACAGTTTTGGGTTTGCTTTTATGATATTTTAACATCTGAAATATTTTGAGTGATAAGAAGAAGTGCTTAAAGTGTCTAAGAATACTATAGTGTACTGCTGTTGCCATGCGGGGGACTGATCTGCAAGAAAATGTTAAAATGGGTGTCAAATGTCAAAGCAGAATGACTGTTGAATGCCAGCATATGACATGAATTGAGGGACAGAGAATTCAAATGCATAAGGTAGGCAGAGTAGACAAGTGACAAACTAGCAAGAAATCTATAAATGTCAAAAAACAAACAAAAAAAATCAATGTGACGATCAATGGAGCTCTAACACTTTGAAGCAAACAAGTAGCTACTGGTTGGAGTGGTTGGGCAAAGCAATGCAGGTGTTGAATAATGATAAGCAAAAAATATAGTTAACTGAGGACAAATAAAGACAAACACAGCAGTACACTGCACATACCTGTAGAAATGAAAACATGAACTATAACAATTACAACAAACCATTTGAAGCTACAAAAGTAAAAATCAAATCAGAAGAGCCACATATGATCATCAATTGGTAACTCTCAGATTAACTGTGACAGTTGTCTTGCAAAAACTACAACTTTCTGATAAATTGCTTCTGATTTGATGCAGAAATCAGATGTAGCCCATCCTAAGACATTTCTGTGATTCATGACATTGCCCTAGCAAATCACACAGCATGGTGGTTAGGCCCATCTGTATTTGACTGTCAGATGTAGAATGAAACACAGCAATGGGAGGATATGCTGCTGAGTGCATGGCTTCAAAGTGTCAGTGCCCCTGCTTCCTTAGCCGTGCTTAATGAGATTTGAACTTTCAGCCACATGTGCAACGGGAAGAAAATAAACCATGCCACACCAGCAGGTGCTAGGCTAAGCTATTAAATTCAAAGATGTAGACAGGAGCTAATGCAATTAGCATTAATTAGCTGATCTGTGTGAGCAAAAACATCAGCCCCTATTGCGATGTAATCTTGATCTACAGTTGTTTTCTAAGCGAATCAGGTGTAGTACGCTGCACATATCCAAATGACTTTTTGCCTAATTGCACATAATTTAGCTCCTTTTAAATTAAAGTGATGTAAAGCCCAAAATCTACAAATGCAGAGCTTGTTATAGTTTTTGTCGTGTAAAATTGTGAACTTAAAAATGATTGGTTGTTTCTACTGCAACAGACTGGCGACCTGTCCAGGGCGTACCCCGCCTACCGCCCGGAACGCCAGCTGGAGATAGGCACCAGCAACTCCCGACCCCACTAAGGGACAAGGGTGCAAGAAAATGGATGGATGGATGGATGTTTCTAAAATATTTTGTACCTATTTGTCATTCTTACATTTTTGCTTTTGTTAAAATGTAACCTTTTCAATTTAATTTGTATACATTTTGTTATAATAGAACCACACATTTTATTGTATTTTAATTGGATTTTATGTGATTGATCAGCACAAGATAATTTGGAATTTTGAGGATGAAAGACATTGAAATAATGTTTACGTGTTCTTCTGTTTTTGTTTTTGTTTTTAAAAATCTTTAAATTCAGATCTGTATGTTATCACTTAATAAAATTGCAAAAAATGTGTGCTACCTAGTTAGTAAATCATATTTTTAACCTAATCCTAGAATAAATAAAGCTGTTCTGTCAAAGTTTGTCAGAGTTCATCAGCTCTGATGAGATTTGAACCCAGGACCTTCTTATCTTGTGGGAAATGTGCAACACACAACGTAATCTAAATAAATTATTTTTAAAAAAGGAATAATCAACACATTTGAAATTCTAAATGTGGAGAATAAATGATCATCAAATGAGTTAAATGACAAAAAAACAGACATATTGGAACCTAACCAGACTAAAATTTAGCCTTGCACTTTCAGTCTAAAATAATTAGGTTATTGGCTTCAGTCCATTAAAAAGTGCAGGTTTTTCTTGCAAAACATCATACTTTTAATAAGAAGTGCTGTGTTTCTTAGTTTTAAGTTGCCATAAAGTTATGGGTTAATTTGGAACATTTCCAATATAGTGTATTTGTTGCTTTATTATATTCAGGTTTTTGCATCATACTTTGGCTGTCAAGAGAAAAATGTTATGATCTTTTTTTTAATATGATGCAAATTTGCATATTTTAGGAACTATTATTACATTACCTCATTATTCAGCCCACCTATGACTCCTTCTGTCTGTATCCTTTTCTTTTTTCTCTGCTACCCTTCTTGCACTCCTCCACACACATCCTCTACTCCCCGATTTCCCTGGTGGCAGCCAAGGCTCTGCCTAAAAAGCTTCAAGGAAGACAAAGAGAGAAAGGAGCACAGAGGGGAAAACAGTGATATACAAAACAATAAAAAAAAACACTGGCAACAGAGTATATTGTTTTCACTTTATGCCATGCTTCCTATTTTCAATTTCCCTATTCCCCTTGTCCCCCTCCCCGCCACTCCTTCCGTCTGCCTTGCTTTTTAGTGTGCAGTGCTCCAGGCAGATCAAAATTCAACTCACTGATGTGTGACTAATGTTAGGACACACAATACGCAGCCACAAACTCTTTGATGATAATTCCATTTTACAGTGAAAATACACGCAGCAAATGAAGAATGAGGAAGAAAGTGAAATGGGGGGTACGGAAATTATGGGGGCTTGTTACTGTTTCATGCCCCATCAACCTTTAGACAGTCAACTAAATGTCAAGAAAATGAAAAGAGGCATACTTACACAACTGGAAATTAGATATTGAAAATATGGCCATTGAAAGCTGTAATCTTATTGTAAAAATGTTTATTTTTAAATGCATTTTGGATGAACGAATAACGCCTCCGTGTTTCTTTGCGTGTGCGTGTAGAGAAAACAAATGACATTCCATTGCATGGCATTTCTCATTTAATGTCTTCACTGGTTGTAATTCAAGAATTTCAGCAGTTTCTCTGTAAATGGAGTCACCGGGTTCCTTGACTAAAGCCCTTCTCCCCCAATCGCTCAGTTAAAACGACTGGGAAGAGTCCTGCTGGTTTCAAACTTCTTAAACTTACAAATAAGGGAGGCCACTGAGCTAAATGGGACATTAGAAGCAGCAGGAAATCTGGTAGGCTTCTTGCGGATAGCTACCATAAAACCATTTTAAGTACAAATTATTTTACAAGCTTATTTTTCTACATCTGAAGAAGTTTTTTTTTTTTTTTTTTACTTTTTCATTCACGTTCATTAATAGATGCAGTTATACCCCAATAAACTGCAGATATGATGTCGAATTCAGTCTTTGCAATCTGTGTGTTACTATTTGGAGTGACAGATGCAAACACACACACACAACTATGACACAAGCGCATAGATTTATTTCTTAAAATGGGTAGTAATTTACCTGTGACTAATTACTCTTTCCAGTCTGCAAACATTCATACAGACGTGTAAATTAGAGACTTCTGAATACCTAGTAGGAGCAATACGACTTCATAAGGAGAACAAAACAGTCTGATGTAACTTAGATGCCTCAGATCTCACTTTTGGGAGGTGGCGATAACCCCGTCTGTCCCAGATAAAACATTTACATAGAATACTTTCTCTTGACAAGAGGGCTAGAGGTTACGTCACTGATGTTTTAAGATGTTTTGTGTGTGCAGCTGTGTTTGCGTGGTTGTGTTGCAGGAGCTGTCAGCCACTCGCTCTGTAGGTGGTCTCCACCAAATTCGAATACCCAAAGAGCGGATGCTTTCTGTCAGTGAGCATAGACAATAAAAGGTAAGAAGAGAAGAAAAACAAATGCAAAGGATTCTTCACTGGAGCGGTGTTCAAAGAGTTTATCAAAACACTCCTATCTGCACTGCTGCAAACGCTAACAGTTTGAGAAGCACAGAGTTTCTGTAAATAATGAATTATTTTGGTGATCTGCTCTCAGTAATAAACAAAGTCGGCCCTCCTGCTGCGAGCTTATATATGATTGTATAAACTGTGGCAGGTTCAGCTGCTGCTTCATATAGCATGCCTCTGGATGAAGAATAGATGAGGAAGATTAGAAGATTAAAGCGAAGAAACGGGTTTAAAGGGAGGCTCAGTAATGAGAAAGGCCTTGCGCATAGAAACAAAATAATGTTTTCTCTTCAATTAAAGAACAACAAACAACTGCGGTTCTCTATCTGATCTGAAGCACAGTTGAGCCAAGTATGTTTCACGTTAGCTATTTAGGGTTTCCAAATTTTTTCTATTAAAGAAATGCACTGTACTTGTTAAAAATGTTATTCATTACTGTAATCTTGGCTGAAAGCTTAAAACATACCAAGAAATCAGCTGCATGCACTGTGCCTCACTGAGCGGTCTAACTGCTTTTGCAAAAGCCTCTTCATAACTTTAGAATTTTTTTCACATCTTGTGATGTTTTATGACAGCAGCCAACAAAAAATAAGTAACTGTGAGAGGAATAAAATTCACTTTTTTGTTGTTTTAGTTGTTTCCCTGCTTTAATAGGCCTGATTCAGCTGCTGGCAACACAGCAAGGGCTTGTTAATCAGCCACCAATTGAAATCAGCTGTGCTGAAGCAAAGAATGAAAAAAACATGCAGGACAGTGTGCCTGGAGGACTACGATTGGTTTGTAACTTTGGCTCTATGTTTAGCCTCATAGTCCTGCTGATCACCTCCCCACTATCATGTCCTTCACATCCTCTAACAGGCATTTGTGGATTTGAGATTCATCATCAACTTTCACCAGTTTTCCTGCCCTAGCCAAGGAAAAGCATCTCACAGTAGCATGCGTTCTCCACTACGTTTCACTCTGGAGATTGTGTGTTAGTTATCCACCGCGACATTCTGTATGGAAGAAAAAAAATTCATTTTTGGTCCATTAGATCAGACCGCCATCTTTGTCCTCTGCATGGCATGCAGCAAACTTTAAATAGGTTTTCCTGATGATGTTTTCCAACAGTGACAACGGTGAAGGTTCTAGAAAATCCAGTTTTGTGAAGTCAATCACTAACAGCTGCGGATGGATTGAAATGTTCAGAGTTTGCGACACTGTTTTAAAATTGTATAATTAAAAGCTGTTGCAAATGTTTTAAAAAACTTATATCCACATTTTTGGTTTGTTGTTAAAGTGAATATTCTACAGGCATACATACTTTTGCAAGCCACAGTATCTTCAGCCTATCATTTTTCATAAATACAAACTAACTAGTTTAAAAAATGAATTGCAGGGGACTTCATTGTTCTGTTGCAACATAACAAACAAGAATATTATGTATATAAATACTGCATGCTGAAGAGACGTCTCCTTCGAATGATGTAAGTGGGGCAAGCTCTTCATCTCGATGTTGGCTCGTTAGTCAGACAACATCCAGGCTTGGAGATGAGATGCAAAGACGTTGAATCAGACTTCTTTGCTCTTTTGTACTTTATAACAGGGCTGAATCTCTACTGAATAAGATACAGCAGAATGGAAACCCGACATCACAGTGTTCAAGTGGAAAGCACAAAGTATTTACAAGTTCATAAGACTTTTGAAATAAGTACTAGACTGCACGTTAATGAGACAGTCATCAGCATATAATAGCATCAGAGCTGTATACATCTACCTTCTACTAGCACGGAAATACAGACGGGTTTTTACAAGGCTCCTGTTTGTTTTTGTGCCTATGTCAGTTCAAGCTCTGTATTTTGTATGGATGTTTTGCTATTTTTATCCATATCATTGTGCAGTTTACTAAAATTCACACATTTTAATTTATTTTTGTAATATTTTCTAAGTTCTTTAATTTATACCATTTATTCCTTTGTTTAGAATGACTGATTGTAATCAAACCATAAAAATATAAATTCTATTGCTTTTAAATATTGTTTACTGGAGTCATAAAATTACATTTCCATACAGCATACTTTAAGAAGATAGTAAAAAAAACAAGCAGAAACAGACCTCATCAGGTATTGTTGTAGTAATCACCTAATCAAATGTTTTTGTGGCCTAAAGTAGGACACTGTTTTTAAATTACTGTTATTTTTTTGGGAGGGTGTGAAGTGCGGAGTGTGGGGTATGCAGTCGGGGGTTAAAAACTATTTATCTTTCTTATCTGTATGACAAGGCTCCCCTTTGTTCATTGTAATTGCTTCTTCCATTGCTGTCTGAAGTGCAGCTCAGCTGTGTTTCTTTTTCTTCTGTTTTTCTTTTAACAGTGAACTCCATTAGGTTAATAAAAAAAAAGATTGTATATATTTAAAAAAATCAAATTTGAAAAAAAAAACCTTGAACTGGCTAGGTGGTATGGCCGAGAGCATATATTACTTACTGAAGCACAAATTAGTGACATGGTGTGGCAAATTAAATCCAAGATGACCATTCATATGCAGATTAGGGACAGACTCAGGCTTGTATAGCTACAGGATGTTGAATATAAATTCTTAATTTAGTGTTTTAACCTCAGGGGAATATGTAGCTACTATAATGTGATGTTTCTTATTTGTCTGTTTATTGTGTTACTTTTTTTATTATTATTATTATGTAAAGTACTTTAAATTGCCTTGTTGCTCAAATGTGCTAAGTAAATAAACTTGACTTGAATAGCCTACTGTAACAAAGTTGTATCAACTGGAGTTGTAAGGGAAACAATATCCATATATATCAACAAAATAACATTTGTGGTTGTGTAAAAGTGTTTTGGCATTTGTATTTGTTGGGTAAAGTCAATAAGAATTAGCTTCTGTTTTTACACAATATAAAAATAAGGATGCTTGTGAATACAGTGTACATTTTTCATATTTTGAAAGAGAAGTATTGATGAGAAATCTCTGCAAATCTGTGCCGATAATGCAAATGTTAAGGCAACATGAAGTTGTTTTTACACAAATAAATCAAAGTAATGTACACATCCACATAATGCTAGGTTTTTCTTATGTAAACGAGCAAGATGTAATGGTTCAAAAAATTTTACATTTTTAATGTAACAGTTATCTTCTAGGAGAAAGGAGAAAATAAAAGATCTAATTTTAAAGGGGAAATAAATGAAACCCTGAGTTAACCATGTATAAGCTTTCACATTTGTTAAAGCACCTTTTGAGTTTTTCCATTCACTCTACTTTAATGCCTGCTTTTAATGACAGTGAATCTCATTAACTTTAAACACAGTTCAGCTGTGCAAAGAAATACCCTAAAATTTTGCTTATTTGCATGGTTCAGCAGAATAATCAAAATATTTTATTGTCTAAGCCTATTAGTCCAGTAGAACCTCTATCTGCATTATTTGTATACAGTAGAACAAAAGAAGTACAATAGGAACATCAGAAAATTAGACTTTTCTCTAAAAAAACATACAATCTAAGGAATACAAAAGCAATTCTTAATTTCTTGTAAAGAAATTTCAAGAAAGAAACAAAATTTAAAACAACTTGTATAGATATACTAATCCTACTTTTAAAATTGTGATTAGCCAAATTTTTTGACCGCTGAGTTCAATTTTGCCAAGCTACAGGTAGACTTGAAAAATCAAGAAATCCCTTCAGTGGAGCCCATCTTACAACATGAAGGATAGAAAAAGATCCCCACCAATAATACACCATACACTGTTCTACTCAAACAAGAAATAAAGTCATTGACATTTACCGTCACTGTTTACAGTTACTGTTTTGAAGCTTGGCAGCTTTTACACATGTTGTCATAGTTGGAGTTATTGTACTTTCTGTGGACATCTCTCAAGTATGCGTCTGTGCTGAAGTAGACAGTCTCCGATGTAATTCCCACTTAAACATTTATTGTACAGCGTGCATGAATAAGGGAGGCATTGACACTAACAGAAAATAACAATTTGACTGTGTGCTCAGTAAATAATTAGCATTTTACAATTGGAAAAATCTATCTGATGGCTTTTTGTCTTTGTCTTAAACACCAGTTGACAAGTAAACCATCCATAAAGAGACATAATGTCTGGATGAAATGTGTTTATTTATCTCGGATAGTTATTGGAATAACTATTTGCTGAAGTTTCCCTTCGCGGTTTCCCAGCTGTGCATTACGTAACTGGGAGATAATAAATCGAACTAAACATTTCACATCCCAAAGAACTGCAACAAATTAATCCAGTTGTATATTTCCTTCCACATGTCAAATGCATTTAGTTGCTGCTGTGCCCTGCTTAATCTCTCGTTGGAGACAGAGATTAGTTCTGAGTCACTGCCGGATGGCTTGTGAGAAAAACTTATTTTGCTGATTTCAGTTTAGTTTTATTCTGAATTTTGAACTCGCTTTTTTTAAATTCTGAAAATAAAAACAGCATTGTAAGTTAGAAAGTTTACTAGAAAATTTCTTCAAGTTCACTGACTAGGAAGAAGTTCAGAAAAACATACACCATGGTATTATCCATCAGGGAGGCAAAAAGGGAACACACTCTACTGCAGTCTGACCAGACTGTTTTTTCATGTCTTATTCAATATCTCCACCCTAACAAGGTCCACATCCTTTAATAAGTCTAAAAGGAAAAGTTGTTTTTTCATTCTCTCTCTAAGGAGCACATTATCACACACAAATGCTGACTGTACTGAATCCAAGCTTATGTATGTCTCTGCTGTACATTTTCGCAAACGATGGTCACTTCTGGTAAGTTCTACTAGTTTGGGAAGCATCAGGATGAATATTTTTTATGTGCTAAGAAATTATTTTCATTTTGATGATGCAGCTCAATTGTAGAACTTTAAAAAGCCCCAAGCCATAATTCTGTTAAACTCAAATGTTTACATACACAGAATCCCAAGACACAAACCTTTTATTTCTTACTGTCTGACATTAAATCAGGCCAATGGCTTAGAACAATTAGGATTCCAAATATATTTCTGTTTTCTAAATGCTAGAATAATGAGCGAATAAATTTGTTTAGGGATTGGTCTACAACTTGAAGAAACCTAAGGAGACATTTCCTGTGGTCTGCAGAATTTAAGACCCGCATATTTGTCCATAATGAAACAAATCAGGAAAATAAAAGCAGAGAAGCTTGCAAGCCTTCATTTCAACTTTGAAGAATGGGGAAGAAAACAAAACCCACTCAAGTAAGGCAGGATGTGTGGTGGTCATCATAATACCTATTACCTATTTCAACAATGCTACTTTCCCAAACCTTCTCACAAGTTTGAAAACAATAACCTCCAAGTTCAATCTGTGTAATGTGATAAATGTGATGAGGATCCAAGTTCATGTTCAGTGAGAGAGATTCAAAAATTCTCCTAAGCTCAAGACTTTTTTTTTTTTCAAGACTTTTGTATGCATCTTTTATCAGGGCTGCTGGTATTTGTGGAGGACGCTGTTTGTCTTATGCTGGAATTATTCAGAGATATAAAAAACATAAACAAGTGAATAGATTGACCCAGAAAAGTAACACATCATTTTGTATCTGATTGTATTTTTACCTGGGTTGATCCAGTTTCTCAGGGTGCAAAGTTGTTGCATTCAAACCGAGATAATGGCTGCTTGAAATATTTTAAAATACCCATTTTTATTTTAAATGAGTGGAATAAAAGAGTGAAGAGGAAGGGGGACAAAGCTGGTGGTTGAAAAGTCACACACAATAACCCTGAATGCAGCAGGACAGAGAAAGGGGAGCGTGTAAAGGACTTTCTGAAATCATATTCAGCTGATAGCTGAAGGTTACCCAGACTGTTTGTGAGACTTTAAAGGTTCCTCAGGAAAATGTTCTGTGCTTAAAGAAACACTGCAGCATCTGCATGGCTTTCCTTTAGGTTCGCTCCCATCACATCCAAACTCACAGGTCAGGTAAACGTAAGGCAGGGAAAATGCCTAAAGGTGTGCATAAATACAGTTCCTGGCTGCTGCTCTGTGGTGGTTTAACCACCAGTCTCACTGTGACCCTGAAAAGGAATAAGTGAATGTGGAAAATTTATGAATGCATGAATAATAAAAGAAATGGATAAAACATGTCTGTACTAAAACTCAAAAAGATCTTGCTTTAGTGAGGGATTAGATTTTATGCTTATTTGCAGATGCTTCTGGAGCGGCATGCCATAACTGGGGTTTTAATTATTCTGTTTTCTTGTTTTTTTCTTTGCTTTGAAAATAATACAAACCAAAGCAACTTTTTTTGTGCTTTGAAAGTGCATATTTGGAGATTTGAAATGGTGAAAAATGGTCTGCCTTTGGGTTCTTTGTCAGGAGGTTGCCCTCAGCTTTTCCTGACTTCTAACATCCTCTGCATCCCTTGTCCCTCTGCAATTCCTGTCTTCCTCTACTTTGCATTTCCTAACATAATTCCATTCAAATGCACCTAAAGGCTTTTAACTGTGAGTCATAAAGTGTTAAATATTATTACAATGGAAGAATGGTTTAATATTCATACAGATGTACTAGGGCATAGTTATTGGATAAAGCGGGAATAAGCCATGCTAAGCTACTCAAATGTACACAAGTCATTTTCATAAACAATATCAAGGATAAATCTTTTCTTCCCACTAAAGAATACATTTAACAAATCTAAAATGAAGACAATCAGACAAATGTTTAACTAAGGGAAAAAAATACACACTAAGGTATCTGTCAGGATCTGTGTTTTTCTGTGTTTATTTTTGAGTTTTCTGTGTAGTCCTGTTCCCTGTGAGTCCTGTCTCTGCGNCGTTGATTGTTCCCAGCTGTGTCTAGTTCTCTTGATTACCCCTTGTGTATTTAGTCTCCCCTGTTGTCTCTGTTCCTGGTCGGGTCCTTGTCATTTGTCATTCGTCGTAAGTTTGTCATACGTTCATTGTCTTGTCTAGCCAGTCGAACTGTAAAGTCCTGGCTAGCTTAGCTCTTCGTGTCAGTCCTTGTTGTGTGAACAGTTGCTACCGGTATTAGCTGTGTGCTTGTTCTTCTGCCGTGCTGCCTGTATCGGACTGTAGAGCTTCCACTAAATAAATCCTTCATCTTCATCTTACCTGGGTCTCTGCGTCTCCTCACCACCTCCAAACCCGCACCGTTCATGACAGAATCAATGCCAATTCTTCTACATATACATACTGTGTAATTGGAGGGTTCCAAGAAAATACTCTTAAAGTAGATTATCCAGAGAAACCTTACGCATAATATTTTAGTAGCAGAGTAAAAGATGCAAACAAAATGTTTGTTGCAAATCACTTCTTAGCTTTATTAGGCATTTTCATTTTCCTGTCAGGCAATGAAGGCTCTTCATGAGGAGCTGGTCAAAAAGTCAGAAGCAGACTTGGACTAACATTTATATTATTGTTGTTTTTCCTTAATCATGACTCCCACTGTGATCAAAAATCTCCTTACAGGACAGACATGGTAGACTCAAAGTACCAGCTCTGCTACATGAAGGCTACAAAGCATCAGACAGCAACAAATTATTTCTTTTTCTAATTTATGAAATGAGAGTGAGCATGGAAAAAGTCCCCATTTAAAGTTTAATGCGTCAACCAAATTAGAACTAATTATTGATAGTTCAAACCTGAAAAAAAATACGTCAACACATATTGAGAAGCATTGAGATCAAACTCGTGTCAAGATTGTAAACATATTTGAATATTCCATCTGTGTTCATTAAGAGATTTATTTGGTAAAACGTAAAATGTCAGCAAGAACATTTTATTTTGAAGGGACCAGGAGAGAACAGTTGTATCTGAAAGGTCAAAGCTGGTGTAATTTGTGTAGCATTGGTCATTAAAAACAAATTTATTACATAGCAAATCAAACAACAATGAGCCTCTAACATTCTCCCGATTAATGACTTTTTTTTGTACTTTTCTACATAATTGCTTAATTTTAACAGATTTGATTAAGTCCTCGTTCCCTGCAGATTGCTCCTACATCCTCTGCTCTATTCTCTCATTCTTAGTCTTTTCATTCAGAGCCAGGTCCTGGTGGTTGGTGGTTCCCTCGCTCCAGATGGCCGCATCTGATCATTTATTGATGACAGGAGAACAGAGGAAGGCCTTCCCAGCTGCTGCCGCCTGGCACCCCCGCAGTGTAGGCACACACACGAGCACACACACAAATAAACATGGGCATACATATTTGAACAATGACAAACACACATTCATGCAATCACTGGAATTGACTCAAACCCCCATTTACAAATAGAGTCGAATGCAGATCATTTTTTACTCTTTGTCTTCTTTTTTTTTATCTCCCTGCGACGTCATACATTTCATTTCTCATTGCTCTGTTGTGCTGTCAGGCATGGTTCTGTTCTGCACTTTAGCACCCTCTCCTCTCCCTCCACCTCCTCTCTTCCTGCCTCCAGCTCACTTTCTTTCGGCTCCTGCTGTGGTGTTACTGACTCTGTCACACAGGAACAGACAGAAGGAGAGGCAGAGGGGGAGAGGAGGAGAGACTGTGAGAGCATGGGAGCAGCATGTAAAACTGTAGAGTTTGCAAATGTTTCGACAATCAATGCACTGCAGCTTTTTAGAAAAAATGAAGTCTTACAGAAACAAAATGGAATACATCGAAAACCTTCCCAATACAAATTAGTGCTTAATTAGTTTTGTTCAAAGTGTGAATAGACAATAAGTGTTTTCTCTGCTTCAGTTTCTTGCATGTTTTTTTTTTTTTTGTTAATGAATGTTGAAAAATTGGATAAGGATATTGTGTTATTTTATAACCCTCAGCCAACTTTTTGAGGATTAGATTTAACCAAGTTTTATTTTGGGCCTTGTTTTTGCAATGTGTTGCATACATTTGCTTCGCAAAAAGTTCTCACAACTGCATAGCCTTTTTTCCAACTTTTCTTTGATGAGTCCTCTGCTCAGTCTTCACAAAATAAAATAAAATAAAAAACAGGGAGGCTGAACAACATGTCTTTAGTTGTACAAAAATGCGCACAAACGTGTGTCCTTCCTGTGACTGTGTCATAAATAGTCGGAACTGAGTCTGCTCTGACTCTGAAGTCACACATGGGAGACTTCAGTGATATAAAGCTGACTTCAGCTGGGATGTCCCAAGAGAAGCATAAAACCAATACGTGCAATGCACACAAAATTATGATGTTCCATCACAGATCTCACACACACACACACAACAACAACGACCTCAGTGTTGCCCAGAGGAACCATTTTGTAGAGACACACTAGAAGGGACAAGATATCATTGGAACACAGAAGGCCAGTGAAAAAAAACAAAACAAGATGGGGCATATGTTAGATGGAGCAGGAAGCAGAAACATAAAACCTCTCACCCTGCATTAAAAATCAGAATCAAACGTATTTGTTAAAGCAGACTGTGACATCATCTGTTCAGTGCTCTACAGCTTAACAAATTGAGGTTATCGTTTTAGGTAGACGGAAAATTTAAGATTAAAGTAACCTGTGTCATGAGAGTAACTTTATCCATTTATGTCAGCATTTTCTCCTCATTTATAAACCACATATTGCATTTGTAAACCCAGTAATTACATTGTAAGTGTAATTACTTTCTGCCAAGTTTGTGTAGGGAATAAGAGTGCCTTTATTCATCAGAATGTCCATGTAAATGCTCCTCTAGGTGGCGCCATCATCATGTGGGAAGTTGATGAGCAGTGATTGAGAAATACAGCAATGTGTATCAGCAGGTACTCAATCACAGCAAACGTCACACAAACAGAGAGCAAGTGCAGAGATGGATGTTTCATATTTGTCTTCTGTATGCTTCCTGTGAATGCAGATAATAAACAACATGACAGGAAGAAACTAAAAGCTGTTCTTCTATCTGCATATCCGTGAAAAGGGTTGAAAGAAACAGACAGATGGACACCTGTGACTTCTGTTATCTGTGCAGTTGCTGTGGTTAACCCACACAGGTTTCATATTAGGGACGAGGGACACGTTGACAGCTCTTACCCTTTTGTAAAATAACATCTTTATAGATCCCTTGGGGGGAGTGTGGGGTCTTACACTGAAGCACGCATGTGAGATTGTAAAGGGAATATTTCTGCATGTATAGATATGCACTGTGCAAACCACACAGACACCCTAAACAAATATTCCCATCCGTACTCTACTGAGTTAGAGAGACCCACTGTTGCAGAAAGCCTGCTATACATTCCATTTCTCCCAGTGGGCCTTTCAGAAAGCAGTCTAGCATGTATCAGTGTCCTCTTTATTTTTGGATCTTTTTGAATTCTTAAATATGTATAGATATATGGCATTTGTACAGTATGTGCATGTCATAAAACTGGGCTCCTATTAATGAAGTAATGTATCTCAGTAATTAACCTATAATATTTATAATATAGATTCATCATTATGTTATTGTATTTTACCCATCTATGTTAGTTAATTCCAGTGATTATGGTTCACAGCCAACGAAAGCAAGCAAAACGATCATCTTCAAAAAACATGTTGCATTACATAAAACCAGGAAAAGGGGTTTCAGTTCAGAACAAAATACTCTGTCAATACTGCAGGGAGGACTGCTAATTTAATAGTTGTCTGGCAGAAAGTCAATGAAAGCCTCCAAACAGCAGCTGGGCGACAGAAAAAGGTACAAAAAAAGTTGGCAGATCAGGGAACTATGTCCAAACATATTAATAGAGGGTGAATGGAGGGAAGAGGCAAGATGGTAAAAGGTACCAAATAAGCAGAAATCACCACACCCACACCCTTGAGACAATTATGAAGCAAAGCCGCCCATTGCAGAGTGTGGAGAAGCTTCACAAGCTGGAACGGGGTTGGACAGCATCATTTAAGAACTTCGACTCATAAATGTTTCCAGGACATGGAGTACAACTGTGTTTTTATTTGTTTGTTTGGTAGTTTATTTAGCTGTTGTTGTTTTGTTTTTTTTGCATTTTTTGCATTAAGCAGTGAGAATGTGAGAGTTGCCTGGAGAAAATGTCTGGTGTGAAGAGGTCCATAATCCAAGGAAAATTGATCTTAATTGTTGAGAAGCAAAAAAATAAATAAATGAATAAAATAAAAATTTAAATAGCCAATATAGAATTTGGTTTGATGCTCAACCTGTTGCTCTAACTTTTCGAACAGATCCATCTGCTGGCAGATTTTGTGTCCAACAATTAAAAAAAGTTGTCACTAGAAAGAAATCTGGGTACTGCTTTCATGGCACAGCATAAAATCAATAAATAAATAAAATCATTATGTTATGGGGTGACGTACAGACATAAAGCAGCACAGAGAAGAAAGGAAATGTGTTAGTCAGCCTGGACATTTGGTGAGATCTAAAGCGCTGCATGAGTTATAACACCCAACTTATAGTTTCAGATTCTGCTGTCTTGTTCAGACTCGCAAGCTTGGACTTGAATCATGCAGTTCTGTTGCAGCTTTTAACTTTTTTTTAACTAAAGACTTTGATATATAATAGTTAAAAGCTTAAGCATCTGCTCAAAATGTCTGACACCTCAAGTGCAGTTTTGTGAGATTTCTTCTGCCTTTCAATCAAGAAGTAAACTGAGGGATTTAGTAAAAACAGAAGGCAGAAGGTGGGAAAATGTCTTGAAAGGAAGAGTTAAAAAATGCCTAGAGTATTGTTTTAACCTTTCTGCAGCTGAGGTCGTACTAGACTCTTGATTAGACTCTTTTACCTTCCACTTTCAATAATAGAGACTAAACTATGCCTTTGAGATATCCTTATGTTTAATCATATTACCAAAGATATGCTCTTTCATCATAAAAATTAAAAAACATTTGAAAATCATATTCTGTGGCGATTCAAACTATTTGCAATTAGTGAAGCACTCAGATTCAGCAATGTAGAAAAAGTTAAAATGAAAGGAATAAATGGCATTAAAGAAAGACTCTTCAAATTGTGAAAAGCATTTCATCAAACACATGTTTTAATTATAAAATACTATAAATTGTTCAAGCATTTATATATTTTTGCTTCATTTTTATGTCGTGAGAAGTCAGTGGAGGTTAAGCACAAAGTTACTTCTTCTGGGTATGAATTGCACTATGGATTTTAAACTCAATTTGAGGCTGTCTAGAGAAATTCAAATGTAATACAAAATTTCAAGGCTGGCATCCCATAAATTCTTCTTCGTGACTGAGTGCTGCTTGATCAAAACAGTTATGCATGGTTTTGTTTCGAGTGTAGATCTACAGACCGCATACTCAAGAGGAGAATTCAGAAAGCCGTAGAGGCAAATGCTTGTGAAGTCACATCACAAATGTATATGTTCAGCATACACATCTGTTGTGCTTGTTTTTCATGTAAAAACCTATTTAATCAGCAGGTACCAATCTGCTGCAAATGCATCGACACCTAAGCTCCAGTGTGGGTCAGAGTCCACACACAGCAGAAACTCATTTTGCTGTCTGTCAGCACAGGAATTTATAAGCCAACAAGCAAATGTGAGATTACTGCCATCACCACATATTAGAAAGCTGAACTATGGCTGCATTATACAGCGAGGGAATCTATCACATGTCACGCAGCCATCTGTCAATAGGTGGTGCTGTTCCACACAAAGATGAACCTCAGACAGTCAGGGAGCAGGATCCGCTGTGTGGTGCTGGCCGGAGTTTGAGATCTGACTTCCAGTTGGACTTATCTTGTATGACAGGTGATATCATTAAGCAGTGCAGTCCATGTTTTCATGCATTTTGCTTACAGGAGCAACATTTTTGAATTCAAAGTGTCCAAAGCAGTTTTTTTTTCTTCAAGCACATATGATCAGGTGTGACTATTTGCTTTTTGAAAAAAACTGACAAGTTTGGAAGACAACCCTGTGGTGGGGGAATGTTTCTCAGGATAAACTCTTGACTAAATTGTTCTCATTTCAGGTGGACAAACAGAATTCATTTTAAAATAAGAAGGGGGGAAAAAAGGGATTTGAATGACTTTGAACATGACTGGTGTCAGAATAGATGGTCTAAGTATTTCTAAAGCAGTTGGACTACTTGAATTTTCATGCGCAACCATCTCCCGGGTTTACTGAAGAGAGCCTGAAAAACAGAAAATATCCAGTGAGTGGCAGTTCTGTGGGTGAATAAATGCCTTGTTTATGTCAGAGGTCAGGGGAGAATGGGCAGACTACTTCTGGGAGACTGAAAAGTAAAAGTTTTTCAGTCAAGAGTTTTACAGAAAATAAAACAAGTTATGCAGAAGAGCAGCACTGAAGACACAGCGTGTAAAATCTTAAAGCAGATGGGCGGCAGCAGAAGATCACATGTTCCCGACACTCGTGTCAGCTAAAAACAGGAAAGTGATGCTAGTATTTACACTGTCTCACCGAAATTTGACAATGACAGCTTAGAAAATCTTTGTGGATGAGTTTCTTTCTGAGCTGCTAAATTCAGAGCACGGGGTAATAACTTGATATAAACAACCTAAAAGCATGTATCTATCGTATTCCTTGTTCAGTCTCAAGGTAGTGGTGGAATAATAGCTCATGTGTAGTGTACCACTGCTTCAATGGCTACTATATACACTATCTACAGAAATGCGCTGTTCCCAGGTAAAAACAACCAATCAGAGCCAGGAGGGAGGTCTTTGTGCTCTCAATCATGCTTGTGTATGCACTACCCAATGAGCTAATAGTGAAAAAACAACTCGCCTTAACAGGAAAACTGATTATTTGCTCACCTCTGTGGCCCTGCTTACTAGCCTAAGCACTAATAGCTTGCTCTGCTGACAGGGAGAAGCTGTAGCTTAGCAGCGCATGCACAGGGATGATTGACAGCACTCTAGACCCTTCTCCTGGTTCTGATTGGTTGTTTCTGACTGATTGGAGTGTTTCTGCAGATGACAGTAGAGTTTTTCACAGATTGTCTGTCTCATATTATAATGTCATAACATTGTAACAGTTTTTAACAAACATGTAAAAAAAACATTTTTTTTTTTCAATAAAAGTTACCTACTGCAGCTGCAACACATATTCTAATTTATTCAACATGGCTCACACCCAAAATAAGATGTGTGTGTTTCCATGCCTGCAAAACCTTGGAATCAGTGTATCCTCCCTCAAGTCTATGAATAATGTCTTCTCTTCTCCTTGTCTGTCAGTAAACACTTTTTTTAAGCAAAATTCTTTGAAGGACATTGCCTGTAGTTACATGTTTTTTCCAATATTTCTCCTCTCCTCTGCTTCTGTGTACCTCTATCGTTTTAATGCTAAAATTGCAAGTGTATTGCTGAAGAATACAGCTTCATATTTCGCATGATTTAAGTCCAATTCTCACTGGAATATTGTGTGTGCGTTTGTGTATTCAAGCTTCTACACTGGCCACAACAAGCTTGAGTTTAGACCAAAATCCTACAAAGAAGTTTGAAATCTTGCTTGGCTCTCCCTGTTCAGCTGTGGCTGCTGCTATCTCACACGCCTAAGAGTTGGTGGTGGGAACGCTATCAAAGAGAGAAATGCCTGGAAGGCACAGCAGCCCCAAGTCCAAAATTGATTTACACATTGAAAGAGAGAAAAAAAAAGAAGCAGAAGGGGAGAAAAAACAGAACACGTTAGATTTCTGGTGCAGGAAACAGAGAGATACTGAGATGGAGCAGATGTACCACAGGATAAAGGCCACTTTGCCTAGCCAAACTGAAAGCTTGTTAAAATAATATGGCCCTTGTTAAATCATATTTTTTCCTTCTTGAGGGTTTTAAGGATTTAAGGATTAACAAGTCTTGCTGCTTCATCCCTTTGATGCTTCAGTTGTGCTAATTTCAACCTTGAATTCCAAAAACTTAATTCCACAGCAGGGCAGTGGTGCTTACAACGTTATCAGCTCATATCTATATTGATCCAAGGTAAGTCAGTTCAGGAACAGCATACAGATTAGAAAGTCGTAAACTTGCAGCTGAATGCGTAGTTACGGATTTGGATCCTAACTTTTTTTTTTCCTCCTTTTTTTATTTTGGAAGTGCAGGTGTTGAAGTGCAGGTGTTGAGACAAATACCTCAGACCTAAGTTTCAGGGTGAGGGAACACAGTCTCTGCCTGACTCTGTGTATGGCAAAGGGTTCATCATGAAGTGAAGAGGCTCATCCAGCCTTAAATAAGCAAATACCTAAACTCCTTCAAATGTCTTTATTTTTTTGTAATGCAATAAGTTAGGTGGTTGTATTATTACAACGCCCACTTCTCTGCAGATGCTGCCAAATGACAGTGTCATGTCAGTCTTATACACACCCCGTCAAATAAAGTGTTACTAAAACGTGTTTTTTTTTTTTTTGTGAAATTAAAGTTATTTGGAATTTGGTCATTTTTATCAACCTTTTTTCAATGTGAGTCTTCAAAATGCACATTAAAAAGAAAACATTGATGAAAACACAACTCAAGTAAATCTATACAAAAAGTGAGAGTACGAGGATATTCATGTTGGAAGGCTCTTTTTGTGAAATATTCATGAAAAGTGAAAAGTGGCCTGATGTTTTACATTCAGGAGATGTGGTGAAAATATTGCTGGTGTGTTTAAATTTAGAAATTGGAGAATCTGTCTGTAGAAGCAATGATAGATGTTTTCCATATTAAGAAAGAAATCTTTAAGGTTTGACTGTCTCTCAGCATTAGCTACTCAGGTACCCATTGGCTGAATGGACTGTGGGCTTTGTGATCGCAGAAAGACAAACTGTGGTATTGGTCCAAAACCACTGAAATGATTCATTAGACATAAAAATGCCCTTAAATTCTGAAGCACTCATAAAGAGATAAATTCCAGGTTATATGCTCAAACCTACAGGCAACATAAATCACTTGTTAAACTAATGTACCTATTCTGAAAGAAACAAGTGCAACACAACAATTAACACTGGCAAAATAGAGACCATAACTCAGACTGCACAGGAATGTCTTTACTCATCAGTAGGCAACAACATGTAAAGGCTTTTATTGCCCTCTCAAAAGGTTAATTACTCATTATCAAGTTTTTTCTTCATGTTTATGGGGATTCAAATATTTTTTTTTATCCTACAGTGAGATTCTAGCAGTGGAGTAAATAAATGAGGTCTTTCTAAATGCTATGAGTAAAATTATGTTGCCACAATTAGATGTTCCTTATTAGCTTCCACTGAGAAGCCCAAACACACACTAAAAAATAATAGTTTCCTTTATGTTCCTTTATTTATATTAGATAAAAAAACAATAAATAATAAAAATAAAAGAGATATTTTGAAGAATAAGTTTTCATTTCATTTAAAGGGTCTTTTTCATGCTTTTTTAGCTTTCCGTTCCATATTGTGTGCAGTGCTCTTGAAAAAAAACAATCTAGCTTTAAAGTGCTTCTAAAACAGCCTGATGTGTCGGGCTAATGACATCAAAATGCAGATTGGAAGCTCTGGCACAAAAACGCCTCTCGTTTCGGAGACAACCGCATGCTGTATATAACACACACAGACTGACATGGGGTAAGCCCACATATTCAGACACACAAGCACAACTCTAGAGGCAGCCACTCCTCTACTTGCACAGTTTGCACAGTTAAATCAAACTGATTTGCTACCATTGTGGGAGAAAATTAGCATAACAAGGATGGGATCAAATGAGGTAGTTACAGCTTGAATCATAAATTGCAGACTGAGCAAACGTGCGGCTGCAGATGAATTGTAGTTCACATCAGTATTCATGAAAAGAGAGAAAAGTATGCTTGAGAATGGGTTGTTTTTTTTGTTACAATCAGTCAGTTAGATTTGGAAATGATGTATTTCAATTTTTTTGCCATATATTTAAATGACTGGTCCCAACTTCTAATTAAGTTTTGTAACAATGAGAAATGAGCAGAATAATTCAGCAGCTTTTTAAAATGTTTAAATTTTAATGCATTAAAGTTCACTAATTCTATCAACAAGCACAAAAAGTTCCACACTGCATTGTTACAGATACTAGAATAGACATCAGTTGTTCTATCTGTGTAATTAACCCTAATGTGGATGTTACAAGAACGTACAGATGGTCACAAAGAGAAAAGGTTATACTGGGAAGACTTTTTTTAAATGTTTGACAGAGTGCATTAATACACAAACTCATTGGTAATAAGAACTGTTCAGTTCTTTCAGTTATCCTCATTCAGAAATAGTGCCTGGTAGAAATATTTACTTATATTCACAGAAAGGAATTTATCAATCAATCTACTATAGGTGTCTTTTGTATTGAGGGTTATCGTTAAATTTGTGTTGTCATACAAGTGGATTCAAGTTTTCAAATTATAGCAAATGTTAAGGTATTTTATTAGGTTTTCTTTCAAGTCAAAAACAAACACAGAGGATCATTGTGAAGTGGAAGGATGTTTTTCAAAAGAAACTCAAAAAGTGTCCCATGTATTTGTATTCATTCCTTTTTATTTTGATTTATTTTTATAAGAAATATAATGCAGCTAATAGTCTTACCAAAGCCAGTTCTTAATCATCTAACAGTGTGCCTTCACCCCATGTATTGTCTGTAAATCAGTGTTTAGTATAAAGCAAATCAGTAAAATATTACTGATGATGATGACAGGAAAATATATTTTATCTTTTAAATAATTGCCATTAAATATTTTACAATATACATTCCTAAGGATACATTTTAAGGAATATTAACAAACTAACTATCTCTGGGGGGCGAGTGGGAGTGTAATACTGTAACCACCACCAAAACAGGTACAGTTCAAGGTTCACACAAGAACCAAGAAGCACATTGTGTGTTAAAATAGTCAATCTAGGATGTGTTTTGTCTTCAATGAGGTGAGAACACACTGGAGGTTGACAGCAGTTTCAGCTCTAAGTAGAGCGTTTCAAGTGGGCCTCAAAAAGACACCTCAGCTAAAATAAGTATGGGAAAGAATAGATGTGATGCTCCCTAATCACACCAAATGTCAATGAGCAATTGAGTATAAAGCTTTCTAGCACTTTTAGAAAAATATTATTAGACTATGTGAAGTGAAACCACCTAGTAGTAACATTGTCTGTATACTAAAAAGGATCATACTGAAGCCCATTTGTTTACCTATATGCAGTGCTACATAGACCTACACACATACAAGCATAAGATGCTGGGGGCAAAAAAAGTTAATGTTGATAATGTGCATAATATGTGAATCAATATCAAAAAGCTGTATGGAATATTTCCGTGTGACATTTTACTCACTAAATATTCACCATCCCAGATTTGGGGAGCTTAACCTTCCATATGAATACGAGTTATTGAAAAATACCTTCCAGCCTCCATCCATGACTTGTTCCGCAAGGAATCCAGATATTAACTAATAAAAACTGCAACCTAAAACAGAAACTTTGGTCTTAATCAGAAAAGCCTTGGTTACTTATTCTGCTCCATGGCTGGTAGTGACGTTTCCCTGAAAGTAATTAAACTTGAGCCTGTAAGGATAAAATGTAAGCTTGTTAATAAGTTCTGAGTGCAGTGGAAGGGAAAAAATACATTAAATAATGACAAAGAATAAAACACATACAAGTACTGAATCCCATTTATTGCTCTGGAAATTATATTGGATCTAATAACCCTGAGCTGTGAGACTACATTGCAGAATATCATTACTGCAGGAAAAAAAGAAGAAAAAAAAACACCTGGCAGGAGATGAGAAGAGGAGAAAAACAGACAGGGGTGAAGAGCAGGACAGAGAGGGATAGAGAGGTGGAGCAGAAAGACAAGGGTGAGTGGAGTAGTAGAGTAGAAAAACAGGCAGTGCCAGTTTTTGATATGGTGGTGATGTGGTTTTTGGCCTGGGGTAGAAAAACCTAGAGAAGCCAAAAATAACAATAATAATAAAAAAAAAACCGAACTATTTGAGAGTTGTGACACAAGTGTCTATGCCAGTTTTCAACATTAATAGATAGCTTTGTGTTGATATGTCATCTTTAGGAACCTGGAATCCGTTATAAAAGACAGATCTCTAATTAGATTGAGTCATGTTAATTCTCTCCACAGTACTGAATGTACTAATTGGGTTGATTAAACTGAATTTGGACCAATTTGGACTGGATGCAACTGGATATTAGTTGGAACAGTATGTCTTGTAAAACGCCATGACTTGACATTTGTCAAAATTTGGTGTGCAGCAAAAAATGTTTGGCCTTCTTCGCAAGATTTAAAATTGTAGAACTGGTATGTAGCAAAGTGTCAGGTATCAAACTGAAATGTTTTTTTGTTTTTTTTATCATTACTTTATTTTTTTAATCACAGCTGTATGAGCGAGGTCCACAAGAATAAACCTGACATACTAATTATAAAATCAAGGTAGTTATTCTGTTTTCTTAGAAATGACCCTTCTAAAGTTTGAGTTCATTCAGTTCTGTCAAATGATAAGTCTGACTTCAAACAAACAAGCCACATCTTTTGGCAGACAGCACTTAAATCCATTCATATATCAGCTTCACCCACTCTCATAACTTTCATAATTACAAGACAGATGCATACAATCACATTGCCACCCAGAAGCATGCAACGGTACGCAGAAATAATTCTATAAATCTCCATATTAGTGATAGATAAAGTCAGATCTCACCACACAACCATCTATGCTGCTTAGTAAACAAGCAGAGCACATATACTTGCACTATGCAGCTCTTTTACAAACATATGTTTCAACAACAACAACACAAACCAGTGTGTGTGGGGGGAATCTTTGGCAGCCCAGAGTCTTTTCAGTAAGTCAAAGTGAAGTCGGCTGTAGAGACGTGGAATAGCCTACTGAGCATGTATCAAGGTAATTGCCTCTATGTCTGATACCGGGTTGAAAGGAAGAAAAAGAAAAATTACACATGAGCATGTGAGTTTGTGGGTGTTGCCCAGATCACCTCCAGGGTGAACTGATGAGCTCATTATTTTTGCTCCCAGAACCCCCTCCAGTGTCGGCAAACAGCAACACGCAAGCAGAGTTCCCCGAGACGGTGTGTGTCTCTGTGAGTGTGTAGGCTTATGGCCTTTTCCTTGGAGCTGTGAACTATTTGTAAAAGTGAACGGTATAAAGAGAGACTGGAGACGCAGAGGCAACAACGGCGCAGAAGTAAGGAAGTGTAAAAGAGAGGAGTGAGGAGAATCAGCTGTCCAATGAGTGTGGACTCTGATCCCATGTTTGGCTGTGAGGGAGTTAGCTGAGTGGACGTTCGATATTGGAAAAATGATAAAACATTAACACATATTCCACACAGTAATAGATGATGTAGGCAATGTGAGTTTATTTCTCTAGATAATCACATGCATACACAATGACAGAAAGAAACATCTGTTCCTCAATTCTAATGTTATATTCCCACAAATATTCAAACTGTTTGCTATGATAGTCAAGATAATCTTCTGAATTTCAGATATTCACTGATCATACTTGAAATGCCTCAGGAACTTGATCAGAGTCCAACTCCGTTAAACTCGGTTATAATTGTGATTCGTCAGCAGAATTAAACTTCCTGAAAATCACTATAGTCCTCAGTCTGTGAACCAAAATTATGATGTCTAATGAAATTGATATAGAAATCTTCTATCTGGCTAAGGCAGCCTCATGCTGTGGAAAATGGTTTCCACTGGCTAGCACTGGGTAACTAGTCTCCAGAAAGTTTAAAATTAGAAGAGACAAATTTAGAAAGATATTTTGAGGGACATCTTGTGGCAAAAATGCACCCTGCTAAGTATAGTGGTACCAAAAAATGGATACAGCTGTTTTTGGAGTTAGGGATTTGCCAAGTCTAAGGAAACAAAAGAAAACAGTCTTTCTTGTATTTTCTATTTCAGTTCTAAGCTGGTATATGAGATCTGCTTATATATGTTTGTGTGAGTCTGTGGAATGTAGAGAGGACAGAACAAGGATGGAGAAAACAAAAAGACGTACATGCCGGAAACAATTTTCTCTCGTTCAGCTGTAAAACACATAATTATTCACTTATTTTAGTAAACAGTGCAGCCAAGAAACAATCACAAGTTTCAAAGCGTATTCCAGATAAAGGCCTTACAGATCTTTGAGCTGTGACAACAAGTACCCTGCAGGAGGATATCAAGCAAACTCATGTATGGAATCATATCCAAATGATGACAGCCGTTGTATAATTAGCATTTCTGACTTATTAGTAGCAAGATTAAGGAGGCACGCACACACAAATACACACAGGGGAGAAGATCCCTATCATTTTCATAATTAATGCCAATGTAATAAGAGGCAGGATCCTGAAATTTAAGACTTTGGTCACGACAGACATCTCATGGCAAACTTAAGCTCGGTGATACAAAACAGACACACACGCCCAGCCGTTCTCTCATGTGGTTGAGTTTGAAATCGATGCAGTTGGTGTTTGTGTGAGTGTTCGGTAAATTATGTTGTAAACAAACATAATTTACCGAATTCAGAAATGTTTTACACTTGGTAGCTTTTTTGTCATGTATTACTTAAATCTTTCTTCATGTCGACGTCACTTTAAGAAGCTCAAATTAGGCCATTTGCATGGTTTGAATCAGTATCCATCTTACAAATGTCTAAATGTGCGACTATTCCCTAAACATCTACATAACTAAAAGTCTGAGAATCCCAAGTATGTAATTAACACCACAGTCACGTCTCTCAAACTTGACTCTGTGGTGATTGTTTCAGTTTTTCAATTCGTTATGATTATAAGTGGGAATCTACTTCTTGCATTAAGGGTATCAGTTCTCCATGAAAATAAGTCTTTATTGTTCGAGTCTTTGATTTATTTTATATGGCATGACCTTCTTCCTTCAATTTCTTGTAAAACCTCATAGAAGTGAGTTAAATAAATTTTGAGCACATCACAATGTTTCTTAGCAAATGTATTTCTAAAGGTGCTATTGACTTGATTTTTCACCAGTAATCCATACATAAATTCAGGAATTAAGTTATGAGTAATGATGCAAAATAACAGAGGTAAAAATATTGAACACACTGATATTTATTTCATACTTTGTACAAAAGCCTTTGCTGGTAATGACGTTGAAAGTGATAAGATGGGCCACAATGTCAGCTGTATTTTCTTTTTCTGAAGCCACTTGAGATTTTCATTGGCTCTGTATTAAGGATCATTGCCTTGTTAAAATGTTCACCCTTGTTTTATCGCTATTATTCTGTCAAATGGCAGCTAAATTTTCTCACGGATGTCTTGGTGCATTTTTCTATTAATCCTCTCTTCAATTTTAAGACGTTTGCTAGTACAATATGCTCAAAAACAGCCCATACCACAATATTCCCACCTCCAAACGTCACTGGCGGTTTGGTGTTTTAGGGGTGATTTGCAGTGCAAACATGGTGTGTTAAGGCATCCATAGAGTTCAGCTTTGCTCCCATCAGACCAGATTATCTTCATCCAGTATTTCCCAGCCTTGTACAAATGTTTAAATGATCTTCAACATGAGTTTCTGTACCAAAAACTCAATCCATTTGATGGAAGAATAACACACATTGCAGCTACAACAGGTCTTTGAAGTGTTGGTGCTGCTCAAACCTAACTAAGAAAACCAAAGCAAATTTATAAATCAATGATTCATTAATACCAGTTTTAATGAAACATGCTTTAAAGCTAAATTAGTCATATATTGTCAGCTTCATGTAGGGAAACTGAGTTGAAAGGCAGTGACTGTTAACCCGTGGGTTGCATGAGGCAAATAATTGAGTTGAATTATTCAGTATTTGAAATAATTATGTTTCCAAATGTACAGGCTTTGCTTTCCTGTGGCTGCAGCACCAGACTCTTGTACGTGTCTGACCTCGTCAGCAGCTGGAGTTACAAGCCTCATTTACCAGATTCACATCAGTTATGTTGCACCACAGTTTAGCTGCTGTGAGGTACAGGAAAATAAAGACAGATAGCATCTGAACTAAAAACAAACCCTTAAGAATTTCCTCTGAGCATGGCCATTATAATGTTGTATAAGGCTTTGAAAAAAAGCCAAAGGTAGGGAAGAATTAAGCATTGTTTCCAGGTCAAAAGTTGCTTATAAGGCAATTTTCAGAGATTACTGAGGGCCTTTTATTTCAGTCCCATATGAAGTAAGAGCAGATAGGAAGGAGATGAGGTAACGTATGGAAGAAGATAAGAACAGACCTCAGGGACTCTATCAGGGCAGAAATGATACATTAGCAGCATTTAAATAAACCCAGATGGGTGAAACTCTTTTCTGCTTAAAAAAAGAAAAGAAAAGACGCAGAAAATGAACAGCTGTGAAACTGATTATATATATAAAATTTTTAAAAATTGTTTTATATTATGCAACATAATTTTAACCAAGGTCCTCTAACTGGACAGGGGGAATGGAAAGAGATGGCATCCAGTTCCCAGGTCTGCTGCAGCTGCAGAGTGACGCTGCATTGTGAGAAAGTTGAGGTAAGCTGGCTGTGTGTCCAGCCGTTGCTAAACTGACATGCATGGGGGCTGTAAATAAAGATCTGCTTCCCATGACAGAGAAGATTGGCTCTTCTCCTCTCAAGCATCAGGCTGCCTATTGGCTTGTAAAGCAGCTTTACAAGCCAAAACAGCCGGATTGTGGCATTCAGACTTTCTACTTTTACAATTTATAGCACTTTACAGCGCAATAACCACTAAATATAAACTAATAAATAGACATAAGAATAACAACTGTACTTTTAAAATAACTAGTAGCATTTATGACTCTCATTTCTGCATTATAAAGTTACAAATTGTTTATTTAAACTTTTTTTTCAGCTTCTCTTAATGGCTGCAATATTGTTCTAACTAAAATGCAATTTACATTTATTGGTACTCATGAAAATGAACCCAAGAACAGTGGGTATTTTAAAATTCATAATCAAAATGTGCAATAATTATTTTGTTGGTTTAATTATTTTATTATATTTTTAATTACTGTATAAAACGAGTGTGTTCAGTGTGATTCATTGCTGATTAATCTACACACAGGAGAGATGCTCTGTGGGGCACAAGCTTGGTTGGGGAGTGCAGTGCCAAACAGAAGCTTTGAAGAAATATGAGCAAGAGTACTGTATGAGAGATTCCAGGATTTCTCAAACACTCCAGGTATGTTTTGTTTTTGTTATATCATTATAACATGAACACCTAAAAAAACCTGATTTTTACACAATACCTTCTATTTAAACAGAGGTACATGGACTGCATAAACATCATCTGCATGAAACCAGCCGAGTCTAAAGTACTTCCTGCATATAGGGAGACTATACCCTGCATAAAGTCAGGTTTCCAACTTTTATGATGTATTCATTAAATCTCATCTAAGATAGATGCTAAGATAGCGGGTGCATTTCCTACAATTAGTTTACTAATCCTTTACATAAGTCAGTGCACTGAGGTCAGAGTTTCCTATCAATGCAATTTCCAACTCAGTTCAGGTTTTAAAATGAATGCATTGTTGCAAAGGAGCAAGGTGAGAAGGTCAGCTGGGACAGGAGGTGGTATTGATGCTTAGGTCATTCATTGTTTACATCAAGATGCTGCATATCTTCCATAAATCTGGTGTAGCAAGTGCAATCTCTTCCACCGTCATCTACCGCGGTAGCAGCATCAGAGCCAGTGATTTCAAAAAGCCAAACAAGCTGATAAAGAAGCCTGGTTCTGTTCTGGAAACTGCTGTAAAACTTCTGGAGACTATTGTGCAAACAAGGACTTTTAATAAAATGAAGATCATGAAAGACAACGTCTAGTATTTTCTTCATGCGACTGTTATATCTTCAGTCAGAGGCTTGTTCAGAAATATTGAGATTTTTTTTGGGGGGGCGGGCGGGGTTTGTAGATGCTGCCCACAGCCAGCATCTACAACTCTTGCAAGAATGTTGTACAACATGACTTTGCACAATATTTAATTTCCCTTTACGTATAATAAAGGACTTTAGAATTAAATTCAGGCTGGAAGAAAACTGTACTGCCTCAGGATCTCATCCAAGTGACTGGAAACCTTCAAAAGAGAAATACTTTGAACAGTCGCCTGAACCACTTCAGATGACTTCTTTCAATGCATAGAAGCAGTCACTCTACTTTGACCTCAGCAGGGATTAGAAAGCTTTCATCTAAAGTTGATCCCAATGGACCCACAGATCAAGCTCTGAGCTACTGGGATTTGTGATCTTGTTTATTTCAGTTCTGATATTTTTATTTACATAGATCAGTAAACTGAAAGCTATAAATATTCTCTACCTTTATCTCTTCCCTTGACCTCATTCTCAGCACATCCAGACAAGTTGTAAAGAGGGGAAAAAAAATAATAATTTCCCTTTCTATTTTCCAAACATATCCTATCAGTTAATTACTCAAAGAGTGAAATGTTTCAAGTCATTATTTCCTCAGTAGCTGGATGTTTTAAATGTTGTGGCACGGTCACACAGTTGTGCAATATTTACTTCCTCTGAAATGGCAGGCTGATAGGAACTGGATTGAAAAGGTGCTTTAGCTAAATGATGCAGGTTCAAATTAAAAAAAAATTAATTTATTAGGTTGGGAATGCATTCCTGTTTTTCTCCCCATTTAGTACGAATAAATATTGCACTATTTTTCATAATGCAACATGAAAAATAATATTGCATTAGTTTTTCCCCCAAGTGTTGTTTTTATTATTTAAGTTTAATTGTGTTGAAGCCATCACAATTGTACTGATGTAGCCATCACAATACAATACTTCTCAGAAATGTTTTCCTTGAAATCAACTAGCTCATACTTCATTGGGTAGTGAAGATAAAAGTCAATAATTTTCTTTTTGTTTGTGTTATGCAGTTGTTTAATAAGTCTAAACTTAACTGAAGATTTCAAGTTCAAAATCTAAAATACCCTCAATAATCAGGACTAAACTGGATAACAATACAGTGAACAGACATTTTTTTAAACAATTTCAGATTCATAAAATATTTTTTCTGTGCGAAAATATTTTTAATGGGCATTGTGACCACCTTAGCAATTTCTAGGAATAAACAAAATTAAAGATACTGACAAGTAAATACATTCTACACATTACCAATTTATTAATATACATGTATGATGATCATTACTAAATGTACAACCGCTCTGAGTATCTTTCCTAATGTGGTTTGCGTAAAATGGAATCAGCATTTAGTGACTTCAGGGGAACATTTTATTATGTGGTGAATAAAGAATTTACAGCAGCATATAAAGAAGAAGAAAAAAAAACTGGAAAATGATAGAAGAAACTCAGAAAAAAATAATATTATAAAAAACAATGGCTTGGTTAGTCTGAAAATGAAATGAAACAAATGAAAAAGAGAGAGACTTAGTCCCCTGAAACACAAACAATATCTTATACATTACTTTATTAACAGTTTTATTCTTCACACATTTTACCCTGTTAAGTAATTCCACACCATATGCTTCCTGCATTCACTTGCATCTTCAAATGCAAGCAGAGCAGTTACTATAATTTAGCAATTATTTGTTCCTGCTGCTTCATATTCCTGCATCTTATTGCTAACCATATGGCCAAGCCGCATGTTATTCAGTTTATATTCAGAATGCTTCTTTCTTCAACATCTCCATCAGATAACATCCTGTGCAATCACACTCAATATTGAACTGGCTATTCTCCATGCAATGTGTTTTTTTTTCTTTCTTTTTTTTTCTGTTTCCCGTAAGAAGCGATATGAGGCAGCCCAATTCACTTGCAAATGTTGCATGTATAAAATCACATTATGCTTTTATTGGCTGGTGAAAACATTTCCAATATAAGAAAAGATACAGAAGGGAGGAAAAAGAAGGCACTGTGCTGGGTGATGCCTTTAATAATGTAATTTTATGCTCTCCAGCAACACAAGGCTTCGTCCTCCGACCTGTATATATGTATA